>WNGS01014239.1:35676-64618 GCA_020271785.1 Procambarus virginalis
AATACTAACGCAGTTGTATAATCAACTGACCAAATTTAGATTTCTATTAATATTGTTTGTCTGCAGGCATAGGTCTCCTCAGTCTTAATACTGGGCCTGTGACTAATTTGCCTCCTGCAGAATTTAACATATTTATATCCTGATTTTTAGTTGGGCCATTTTGAATTGGTAATAGCAGTCTGCAACTCCAAGGATTTCGATGTCGGTGCGACATAATTTATCTGCCAATTTTATTCCTATATTTCTCAGGAAACTGGCAGCTGCTCCTAAACCTTGCACATGTAGTTCCATTGGAATTGTGTACACTACAATGGCTTGAACTTGACAGACGTATCTGCCTAATCGAACTGATGACTGTACCACCTGATAGACCTGAGGTCCTGTATCAGCTTGGAACCTCAAAATATTCAGTGTCACCTGGGTTACAGGCTTTAATTGTCGATCATCTGCCACCTTTTTAGTGAAAAATGTTCTCTGGACCCTTGCAACCCTCAAATACAGACCTCAGCCCTTGTATTTTGGATGGTAAGTTGGGCAGAAGGCAAAGTCGCAATATTTTGGGTCTTTGTCGATATGACATTGATTTTCTGTCGCACCTTGAAGTTCTGTACTGTGGCGGGAATGTTATTTTCCACCTTAGGGTATGGAGACTTTATTTTGGTGTTTTTGCATAATGCAGCATGGTGCTTACCTTTGTTTCACCAAAATTACAGGTGCGTAATTGGGTTTCACAGTTGAAGAGTTTTCTCTCTCTTAGGCATCTTGTGCAATGTAGCAACTCTTTGAGTCGCTTAACACGTGCATCACAACCAGGAAAATTGGTGCAGTGGTACATTGATTGTTTCTCTTGGCAGAACATGTTCCACAGGTTACAGTACCCTTTGGAGCCATTGCCTTTTATGACACATTAACTGTAGGCTTGGAGGGTCCCACTGCATATGTGCCCACACTGCCTTGGTTCCACTTTGGTGTGAAATTAGATTGTTTAGATTGATTTGGAGTAACGTTTGTACTCTGTCATTTACTATTATTGGTTTCTGAAGGTTTACTTGTTGGCTTTAATTTGACATGTGTACATAGTTGATGAATTACTGAACATAAACCCTCAGATATTTCATGTAAGAAAAAAATGTATTGTAGTGAGCACTCATTTGTTTCAATATGTCACTAGGTATTTTGTTCAAAACAATTACTTTCAAGACCCACTCTGCTACGGTTGTATTGGCTGTTAGGCTGAGGGCCTTGATCATGGATTCTACCTCCACCTTAAAGACTTGGAGTGAATCAGGTGAAGCCTCCGATGAGGGGTAAATGCAACAACTCATGAACTAGGTGTGAAGGTCTTATTTCTGAGTCAGCATAATTATCCTTTAGGAGTTGTACTGCGAGGTCATAGCCATCATTAGTTAACCTTAGATGGGATCTACAGATTTAACTTCACCTGCTAATTGACCTTGTAGATAAGAGAATTACTACTCTTGGTAAAGATGGTTTTGGGTCCAAAAGGTCTAAGAATTTGTTCCAAAATTCGTCCCAATCATCCTCGTCTTTTTCTGAGAACGTCGATAATTAAACGGATTAACTTTAGCTTCAGCTTGACTCGGATTAGATGAAATTATTGTTGTTTCCTTGTTTGGGGTAATTAGTTTGATGAATGGATCCAACCTGGCCTGTGTATCGTCTTCATATTGGGCCATGGAGTCCATAATATCGTCTAATTCATCAGTGGTTAAATTAGTGTTGGCAAGTTCAGCTAGATACTTTTCTATCTGCTGCTTAACTTGCTCAAATTTACTTATTGCTACTTGAAAGTAGGTATCCAGTTGCACATGATCAACTTTAGACTGTTGAGAGATCATTGCACTTATTAATATGTCATGTTAAGTGTCCCCTTAAGACCTGCCGTGGTCTGTTTTCATTTAAATTCTTTAGTAGCCCGGCTGGCTGCTTGATTGGTATTTACACGGCTTATAATATTGTTACCAATGTAACTCGGATACTCACTCATGAATTCTGAGCAAGCACTGATGATGGTAGCCTAGGGTAAAATTTTCAGTTACTAGGCTTATCCTACATCCTCGGAGGTTAACACAAAAATAATATATATACAATCATACACACAAATGATTTGAGTGCTAATCAGTATCCCTGCTGGATATAGTTCAGGTTAGCTCATCATAATCACCCTTGGTTTGTGTATACTAATTAACACTTAAGGTGCAACGATTATAGGTAAACAATTATAAAATAGGTAAATAATTAGGTACATAACACAACTCGTGCAAAGGAGGGTCTGCACCATTAATTAATGGTGCTAGGTTGTTCAATTTAGATCAACTACACTATGGTAATATAATTGGAACTATATGAGCATTATTTAGTTCAAGTAGTGTTGGTGGCTTGACGTGATGCTAGTAGGATGTCGTGACCCCACTAGAGTCACAGCAGTCGTCAGAGATGGTTCTACATCGTTGATCTCCTGGAAGAAAGACGCATATAGCTGCCCTGTGTTAGTGATGAAGTGAAGGCTACTTGTTAGCAAGTGTGAGGAAGCTGTTGGGACACTGTACACCATTTCTCTGCGATTTGGATATATTAGAGACGGCCTGGAAGAGAGTGTTTAGTAGTGCCTTTGTGGAACTCTAATTGTGTGCACCTTCAAGAGGAAGAAAGTAAGCAGGCATTTCTGTGTGGAGCCAGCAGGGGGCGACTCCATGTACTCAAGTCGCAACTCAAGGAACCCTTGTGAAGCAGTCCTATAGCGATTTTTGTGGGCAGCCATGCTGAGCGCCAGGGAGTGTGCGCTCCGTGTCATAGATTCCTGCGGTTTGTCTGGGAAGAAGTTACTGGAGGAACTTGGAGGCTGGATGAAGAAATGTTAATGGAAGAACTTCTTCTGGAAGAAGTTAATGGAAGAATTTCAAGTCTAGAGAAGACATGTATGTTGAACTCTAAGGTAGAGCAGAACTCCATAGTGAGGAGTTGAACATCAAGCAGTGTAGGGAGCTACATGTTTCTTTGTGGAACCAGTGGAGGAGCGCTACTGATGTTGGAGTAGGACTTCGTTGTGCATCAGATTGGGAGAACTTGAGAAACACCTTTCCTGGTTTTTGGAGGACCTAGATATATGAATTGATAATGGGCCTCTAGGAGCAAAACAGAGGATCTTTGTGGACACATTACTGTATAAGGAGGAGTGCTTGAATGCTTATTGGTATGTAAGATGCAGTGTAAAATGAGAGGTGGATTTCTTCTTTTGTTGGGGGATTCTTATAGGTGTTCCAGATATTTCAACCCCAAGAAGAGTGTCATAGATTTTTATGTTGAAGATACATTAATGTTGTACTAGGTATTTCAGCCCCAAGGAGTGTGGTGGTAATTGGATGTGAGCCAAGAGTTGTGCAGCCACCTGATATGGACAGTTGGTGAAGCCAGGATATGATATTTGAGTGCTGCCAGTTTGTAGCAGTTTAGAGTGTTGCATAGTATTATTGTATATTATATGGAATTTTATTATGTATGTCATATGTATTAAATTTTTTATATGTTAGCTGACTTTTACTCTTGTCCCGGTGAGGTTTGTCAAAAAACAAGAGAGAAGGGTCACTGCTGTGGACCGAGTGTGGGGAAAAAACTCCAGGCAGCTATTCTCCTTTTTAAATTGACTTCAGTAAAATAAAGCTTTATCTTATTTATATTCTTAGTAAGAATTACTTGAGTGAACTGTATGTACTTGTTAAAACTGCCTGAAATTATCTCACATAACTGGGGGAGACATTTGTAGTTTAAATCACTTTGAGATGGCTCCTTCTTAAACCACATATTGTTTACCATGTATATGTAATTATATCATACCACATATGGTGGTCTAATCTACTATTATTATAATAATTACTAACTATGAATACTACTTTCACAGTATAGAACAAAAGGGGCTTAGCTGTTCCTGTTGAAGGGGCCTGTAAGGCTGTGTAATTGTAGCATCAAAGATGGGTGTGGCCATGTGCCTCTGAGTGCCACGTAATGGCGGTTGTTAGGAGGCCTACAAGGCTTGGCATACAGCTAGGTAAATAATGTGTAAGGCCCAACTGTCTGCACAGCTTCTTGCTACTCCAAAACACAATTACCTGTATGGGATGTAAAGAATTAATAAAAGTTCCCTAAACATATAATTACAGGTATGACATGGAATATGAGGGTGGTAAATGGTATACACGTACGTCTTGTTGGGGTTTCCATGCTAATAACCGGCTACCTATCCATATTAAAATGATGCATCACAATAACCAGAATACTAGGCAGTCGGATACTCAAGTGCTCCAGTTGTAGTGGTGTTGCTGTGGTAGTTCTCATGGGATAGAGTAAGTCTAGTGAGACTAGTATCACAACTCTCAGGAGCACTCGTTGTTGTTGATATATTTTGTGTAAGGGAGTGTCTCAGGGCGACCGACGCCTCTGTCGTGTGGTTCCACTTCTAAATTTAATTTTACAGTAACAAGGGAGTCAAGCTATATTTTGGTGTTAGTAATTATATTCAGTCTTATTGAATACTTTTTTATTCAATTTAGACATTAGACTGCTATATAACCAGTATTAGTTAATGTAAATATACGGCGTCGTCGTCGATAACGTCATGGAGTCACCCATTCTCTATTCTTAGGAGATACTCTAAGGGGATACTATTTTATTATTATGTGTGTCGGATTTCCGACACCGGGTGACATTAGACGCTAATCTTGGAAAAAGGAATTTAGGAGATCATTCCAAACAAGCAGAGAGTGAGGAGTCACCACGGTTCAAATAGGGTGTGTGTGCACAAGACAACTAGCCCAGTTTTGGAGCTACACCCCTGAAATGGGTGATGCTGAACCCCTCTCCAAGATCAAGATAAGCACTCCAGTGTCCATTGCTGGTCGACCAACGGTAGTGGGAGTGTGTCTGCCAAGGTTGGATGTTGTTCTGTCAGGGAGTGGTTGGGGATGCTGTCTGCCTGTACGCAAGTA
The DNA here is from genome assembly GCA_020271785.1 of Procambarus virginalis. NCBI lineage: Eukaryota > Metazoa > Arthropoda > Malacostraca > Decapoda > Cambaridae > Procambarus > Procambarus virginalis. Next base: position 40,680 of record WNGS01014239.1, read on the forward strand.
ACAATCTGGTGCAACAACCAGAGCTCCCTTTTGGGTTTTAAAATCCCCAGTCAGCTCATATATTCCCTGACGTGAGAACCTAGCCAATGGTAATCCTACATTGTGGTGGGTTGGCAATTAGTAAATATTGTGCAGTGATGACTAGTGCAAGATGCGTTAAATATTTCTATACTCAAGATAGATTATATACTCAATTGGTGTTGTTAGTCTCTTATTAACTTCTAAAATTATTTAGAAGTATTAATTCCTTTATTAGTCACTTCGCGAAATTAAACATCACAAATTTAGTGTTGATAAACTCGACGAGAACGAAACCATAATTTGGCAGGTTTTAATTTAAACGGTATTGCTCCACGGATATAACACTCAACGAATTTGGTGGTTAAACTCCATGAGACTGCTGGGGTGTGTGAGCTGATGGCGGGTCTTGTGACTGCCAATGTTTTATATTGTTTATTGATTTATTGCACTAGTTTATTTAAATTGAATAGACCAGTGTAGCCTTTCTGGTTCGTGTAAGGACCGTTCATATGGTCCGGTTTGAAGTTGAACATTATTGTGGGGAAATCTGATTCATGGGATTTATTAATTATTTACAATTTATTAATTTATGCTAATTTATATAGTGATTTATTTCTTACGTTAATTATTTATTTCAATAGTGGACTGTATGATGTTTAAAGTGGACTGTATGATTTAAATTCCCACAAATCGTTTCCAACACATTCTGTGTGGTTTATAAGTTCTATATGTATATAGTCTATCAATCGTAATTATTGATTAGTAGTCATTCACTATAATATTAGACTATAAATTAGTAATTAAAATTAAAACAAATACAGCTTATCTCTATAGTTGTTATGACCCAGACAACCAGGTATGAACACGGTAATACTCCTCTCGTGGGTGAGGCTGGTATCACCACATGTTACTTGTTGTACTAGGTAATTGTTAAGTCTTCTTCCCCTTTAGTTACACCTGTCAAAGGGGAACTCACAATAATAATCGTAAACTACATGTGACATTTATGTCAGGGGAAAAATTGGTAATTTATCGAATAAGATTTAAGTAATATTTACCCTGTTTTGGTTGCTCGCTAGCATTCTCACCAGTATCCCTAATCTACCTAACATTACTAACAAGGAATATAAACATAATGGGTTTGGGAGTCAGAACACTTACCTGATTGTAGACGAAGATCGAGTTGATGATGGTGTTGTTTGCAACCGAGCTTCAAATGTCCATGTGAGACTTTTTTACGTTAAAAGTTAATATGGTGTCCTCTCCCTCCCTCATCCGGTGTTCGCCAGATGCGTTTTATCAAGAAGAGGAAAGAGGATTTATATTTATTCTATTTTAGTATTGATAATTAACATGATTCAAGGGAAATGTTTTTATAATGTTTACAGTCCAGAGACTGCATTTTTAAGTAGAATTGCCAATAATATAGCTGGAAAATTTAATAGCGACATATGGCAATGATATCTAAGTTTTCCTCCTAGAAAATTTCCACTGGAGCCAAGTTTTCTATGAATGATTAAAGCTACTTCTAGGATTAATGTGTTGATACAAAACAACAGCAATATTATCTGCCAATGTATTGAAAGTTACTATATGGTGTCGGTTTTTCTGACAACCTTCCTCCAGTTACATGTGACCTTGGCTCGTGACCTTCCTCCAGTTACACGTGACCTTGGCTCGTGACCTTCCTCCAGTTACACGTGACCTTGGCTCGTGACCTTCCTCCAGTTACACGTGACCTTGGCTCGTGACCTTCCTCCAGTTACACGTGACCTTGGCTCGTGACCTTCCTCCAGTTACACGTGACCCTGGCTCGTGACCTTCCTCCAGTTACACGTGACCTTGGCTCGTGACCTTCCTCCAGTTACACGTGACCTTGGCTCGTGACCTTCCTCCAGTTACACGTGACCCTGGCTCGTGACCTTCCTCCAGTTACACGTGACCTTGGCTCGTGACCTTCCTCCAGTTACACGTGACCTTGGCTCGTGACCTTCCTCCAGTTACACGTGACCCTGGCTCGTGACCTTCCTCCAGTTACACGTGACCTTGGCTCGTGACCTTCCTCCAGTTACACGTGACCCTGGCTCGTGACCTTCCACCAGTTACACGTGACCCTGGCTCGTGACCTTCCTCCAGTTACACGTGACCCTGGCTCGTGACCTTCCTCCAGTTACACGTGACCTTGGCTCGTGACCTTCCTCCAGTTACACGTGACCTTGGCTCGTGACCTTCCTCCAGTTACACGTGACCCTGGCTCGTGACCTTCCTCCAGTTACACGTGACCCTGGCTCGTGACCTTCCTCCAGTTACACGTGACCCTGGCTCGTGACCTTACTCCAGTTACACGTGACCCTGGCTCGTGACCTTCCTCCAGTTACACGTGACCTTGGCTCGTGACCTTCCTCCAGTTACACGTGACCTGGCTCGTGACCTTCCTCCAGTTACACGTGACCTTGGCTCGTGACCTTCCTCCAGTTACACGTGACCCTGGCTCGTGACCTTCCTCCAGTTACACGTGACCCTGGCTCGTGACCTTCCTCCAGTTACACGTGACCCTGGCTCGTGACCTTCCTCCAGTTACACGTGACCTTGGCTCGTGACCTTCCTCCAGTTACACGTGACCTTGGCTCGTGACCTTCCTCCAGTTACACGTGACCCTGGCTCGTGACCTTCCTCCAGTTACACGTGACCTGGCTCGTGACCTTCCTCCAGTTACACGTGACCCTGGCTCGTGACCTTCCTCCAGTTACACGTGACCCTGGCTCGTGACCTTCCTCCAGTTACACGTGACCCTGGCTCGTGACCTTCCTCCAGTTACACGTGACCCTGGCTCGTGACCTTCCTCCGTTACACGGGACCTTGGCTCGTGACCTTCCTCCAGTTACACGGGACCCTGGCTCGTGACCTTCCTCCAGTTACACGTGACCCTGGCTCGTGACCTTCCTCCAGTTACACGGGACCCTGGCTCGTGACCTTCCTCCAGTTACACGTGACCCTGGCTCGTGACCTTCCTCCAGTTACACGGGACCCTGGCTCGTGACCTTCCTCCAGTTACACGTGACCCTGGCTCGTGACCTTCCTCCAGTTACACGGGACCCTGGCTCGTGACCTTCCTCCAGTTACACGGGACCCTGGCTCGTGACCTTCCTCCAGTTACACGTGACCCTGGCTCGTGACCTTCCTCCAGTTACACGGGACCCTGGCTCGTGACCTTCCTCCAGTTACACGGGACCCTGGCTCGTGACCTTCCTCCAGTTACACGGACCCTGGCTCGTGACCTTCCTCCAGTTACACGGGACCCTGGCTCGTGACCTTCCTCCAGTTACACGTGACCCTGGCTCGTGACCTTCCTCCAGTTACACGTGACCCTGGCTCGTGACCTTCCTCCAGTTACACGGGACCCTGGCTCGTGACCTTCCTCCAGTTACACGGGACCCTGGCTCGTGACCTTCCTCCAGTTACACGGACCCTGGCTCGTGACCTTCCTCCAGTTACACGGGACCTTGACTCGTGACCTTCCTCCAGTTACACGGGACCTGGCTCGTGACCTTCCTCCAGTTACACGGGACCTTGGCTCGTGACCTTCCTCCAGTTACACGGGACCCTGGCTCGTCACCTTCCTCCAGTTACACGGGACCTTGGCTTGTGACCTTCCTCCAGTTACATGTGAACCAGGGACACACAGGGATCTTACCAGCTGCCCCGAGGACTATGAGCACCAAGTACACACAAAACCTTACCACCTCTCCCGAGGACTATTTGCTGTTAACGCGTCGTTCACCTTTGGCCTTGTGTGTCAGGAGTTATAGCCAAACAATAGAGGCACTATGTTACTAATACTGTAACTCCTCGCAGTGGGTCTTCGCTCCCTTCTACTCCGTTCCGCTATCTACCCAAGGAGCTTTCCAGGTCGTGCCTGAAGTCCAGTTACTGACTACTACTTGACCTTGGACCCAAGGGGGACAGGAGAAGGCCCAGCTCACACTGTGGGTCCTCGACCATACCACGTGAAGCACCTCCATTGGGCCAGCCCGCAGAGACATATACAAACTGAATGCCGGACCCTCCGGCCTTACCTTAATTCTTCTCCCTCTTCTCAGATCGCCAGCTGGGTAGGTCATCCTTGCACCCCAGCAATGCTTTGATCCAAATTGATATAGTGTTGCTACTCAGGGGTTCCTTCAATTACTATTAATGTTACAGTCTCTGTGGTGTAGTGGTAAGACACTCGCCTGGCGTTCCGCGAGCGCTATGTCATGGGTTCGTATCCTGGCCGGGGAGGATTTACTGGGCGCAATTCCTTAACTGTAGCCTCTGTTTAACGCAACAGTAAAATGTGTACTTGGATGAAAAAACGATTCTTCGCGGCGGGGATCGTATTCCAGGGACCTGCCCGAAACGCTTCGCGTACTAGTGGCTGTACAAGAATGTAACAACTCTTGTTAGTGTAATGCACTCTAGTATTACTTTTCTGTAATATTACTCAAATGAGATGGAGGGCTCACAGAAAATCATAGGTAAAATCAACAAGATTTACTGAAGAAAAGTCTACATGAAATACATAAACAAAATGGATATGGAATATGTATACTGTTGTCTGCAGTGTTTCTCTGGACGCTGCCTGCATTTCGAATCAGCTGAATGGGTTTAAAGGAATCACAGCCCCCTTTCTCGTGCAGCTCCCATCATCTTAGACACACAGTCTTCACAGCTCTACCACACACACCACTCACTGACTTCACCAGGTAGTAGATAATAAACTTGAGCTGACATGCAGCCTAACCTATCCCTATAAATCAACAGACAAACTAATAAAACTCTATATATATACTAACAGGCCTTTCTCGCCTAAACATCAGGGGAAAATTTATCTATCTTAGCACACCCTGCTCTCAGACGCCTGAACTTCGATGGTCGTAGTGGTCCACGGTACCTGGGTCGCTCCTTGGCGTTCTGGTCACGTGTCACAGGTCCTCAGGCGTCGTGAAGCTGCACATCATTGCCTTCCTCATTCCCAAATTAGCAGTTTCTTCAAGGTGGCTGAGCCAGCTTGAAGGAACTGCGCTCGTAATCTCCCCTCACTCGCTCCTTTAATGAGACCAAATACGCATAGGTCCAGACACAATGTATCCTTTCTGAGTCCCCAGTAGAACTGACCCAGGTCACAGCGCTCTGAATACGTCGGGGTTCCACTGGCGGAGAACCATTCACTGCTCCTTGCCGCATCGCAACTCCCAGCTCCACCCAAGACTAATAGCTCACAGTCCTTGGCGCCCTTTCACCTCTGGAACTCGGCTTCCGTGTGTTCCTCACGAGTACAATAGTATTCTGCAGTCACTGTGGGATGTGTCAAGCTGCGTTAATCCACTGGACGAGGCTCCAATACCACCAATCACGGGAGCTCACTTGCGCCTTTCCACTCTCGATGAAGTGGCGTGAATCTCTCTGAGCACCTGGCGCTCTGCAAGCTCTCAGCCTCCCCTGCCCGGTGACATCACCGACCCAGGGGCGGGCTCTCATTGGTCAAACTCATCATGCGACCCCGGCCAGCCAATCACCAGACAGCTGGCGCCTTCACATTTTGGCGCTCTTTTGGTCGGCTCGTCGCCATTTCGTATGCACTAAGGACATAAGCTGCCTTATAAGGGTAGTTCAGTTATCGCCTTTTCTCCCCAAATATGTACTCATGCTAGGAGTCACCTATTTCAATCGTATCCTTGTACCTCACAGAATCTGCAAGATGTAGAGATATGACTTCTTGTTGGATAAGGGACGATTTTGGAGAAGGCACCGTAACATACCCCTCCCCTTATAATAAGAGACATATCGTTTTAGTGCACCCGAGAAAGATCATCTGCTATTACATTCTACTTTCCTTTGATGTGCTTAATCTCCAGCCAGTACTCATGCAACAACAACAAAGACCACCTCGTCAGTCTCTTTGTTGAGGTTTTCATTTTGTATTCAAACGTTAAGGGGTTATGGTCGGTGAACACCTGCAATGACCTAGTACTTCCTCCCTCATAAACGTCAGAATGCTTCAAAGACATACTTAAATCTAAGGCTTCATTCTCTACTGTACTGTAAGCTCATTGATACATCTTGAACTTCTTCGAGTAGAAAGCTACTGGTCGGTGTACTTCGTTTCTTTCCTGGGCCAACATGGCTCCAATTCCCACGTCGCTAGCATCGACGGATAAAATGAAACCTTCAAAATCCGGAGAGGACAATACCGGGGCTTCTGTCAGTAATCTTTTTATTTTCTCGAATGACTCTCGACAGGCTTCTCCCCACTTCCATCTAATATTCTTAGATAATAATTCTTTCAGAGGGTGTGCCACCGTCGAGAAATTCTTGCAAAAACCCCTCTAGTAGCCTATCATCCACAGGTAGCGTTGCAGCTCTTTCGTTCTCCTGGGAATCTAATTCTCCTTAATAGCCACTCCTTCTGATCAACCGGAGCTACCTCTCCTTAGACTACGACAAAGCCTAATTACTCCAAACGAGTCTTCCCGAATTAGCTTTTAGCCAAATTAATTGTCAGGTTCGCCTCATCCAATCTTCTGAATAATTCTTTCAGTCGACTCATATGTGTTTCCCAACTGTCGGCGTACACTACAATGTCGTCGTATACAATGTATACTGTGCAGCCTTCAGCTCCCTCGCAGTATCCTTTGGAAGCCACTTCCGCTGTTCTTCAGTCGGAACGGAAGTACTTTGTACTGGTACAATCCGTCCAGTGTACCTTAACGCAGAGATCTTCCTTGCACTCAGAGATAAGGGTATATGATAATATCCTTTAAATTGGTAGACCTTTTGAAACTAGGTACCCCGCAGGGTGGTGTCCTCAGTCCTACCTTATTTAATATCTTAATAAACACGCTGTTAAACTCTATACCGAGCAAACCCAACGTCCACATCATTAGCTATGCTGATGATATAATGATACACACCACTGGGTATGCTAACACGCGGAACACTCTTAACTCTGTATTAGACTCATGTCAGGATCTAGGTTTAATTATCTCAGCAGAGAAAACAAAGATACTAAATCTGCGCCCACCCAGGCAGGGAGGAGCTGTTCGCAAGATGCAACTGCCTGATGGCTGCCAGCTTGACTATGTAAACAGATTCAAATACCTTGGCCTTGAGGTGCCACTGTATGGTCCTGTTGTATTCAGACTCTGTCGTCAGTATAAAGAGAGGCTCCGAGCTCTCAAGGCTGTTGCAGGTTATCACTCAGGCTATGGTGCCAATGTCAGAATTGTCAAAATGATGTACCTTGCACACATCAGATCTTTAGTGGATTATGATGCACCTCTGCTTGTTTTGATGCCTGAAAGAAAGCTTGGAGGGCTTGAAAAATTGCAGAACGAAGCCTTGAAGATAATCCTTGGGTGCCCTCGTACCACAAAGATACTTAATATGAGAAAGGAACTTAATATTCCGAGCGTTGTTGATCGTGTTACTAAAATTAACTGTCAAATTGGTATAAAAATGCTTAGACTAACTCACCCTAATCCTTGCACAGAAGCCCTCCAGCATTTCTTTATTGAAGATCAGCATTGTTCCAAATGGATAACAAAAACTGGAACTCAACTCAGAATGTATCAGGTTCACGATTTGTACCAAGAGAAACAACAACGACACTTTCCTGCACAGTGGGAGGTTTCACCCTTTCCAGTTTTAATCCCTCCCTTTCCACCCAAGAAGCAAAGTAGAGATCAGCCCAAGCTTCGTCTTGAGGTAAAGCTCAACGCCTTAAGCCATATTGATACTCTGTCCACAGAGCATTCTCTCTCTCAAATCATATACACTGATGGTTCTCTACACCGCACCACGGGTGCAGCTGGAAGTGCAGTTGTTCTGACAATGGGCGATGGCTTGTACTTTGAGTGGGGAGTCCGTATAAACAACTGGGCCTCTACCCTTCAGACTGAACTATTTGCCTTGCTCCTTGCACTGAAATGTATACAAGTCTCCAAACTTGATACATCAATTGTAAGTGACTCCTTATCATCCTTAAATGCTCTCAACTCTTTAAGACATAACTGCAACATGCTCGTGTCCGAAGCTAGACACAAATACAACAAAATTATTAAGGATGGTAACAGAATCCATTTCATGTGGTCTCCATCTCATGTTGGCCTCCGAATGCATGATAGAGCTGATAAGTTAGCCAATGAATCTGCCTTTAAAGGAGCCGTTGAGTGTAGCCTTGGATTGTCAATGAGCATTCTGAGAGCAGCAGTACACCGAGAACTTCAACAAGATCTTGTAGATCTGAGGCAAAGTGAAACTGACACCAGTAATTCCATCTATCATCATACTATCATGCAAGAGGAGCCACACATCTATGGATCATCCAATAAAATCAGCAGACTTCTAGATGTTACTACTGCTCGGCTTAGACTCGGTTACAAGTATCTCTGGGAGTTCTCATTATCTGCCGATGTAGACCTGACCAAATGTAAACTGTGTCAACAAAATTATTCGCACACCCTCCGTCACTATGTGATGGAGTGCGAAAAGATATGTGAATATAGAGACAATTCTATAACCAATGTTCCAGCGATGTGTATATATTTAATTCAAAATGATCTGCTACCAGAAATTTTAGCCAAATATCCCCAGTTTGCTAACTGTAGGTAGTAACTGAGTGATTGTAACCTATCCACCGCTGCCTGCTGGATGGGGGGGCGGTGTGCAGGACAAACATATAAATTGTGACACTAGCTCTCTACATGTCAGAGCCTTAATTTAGAACCTGTACTTGAGGTCGATCTCGAACCCATTGTTGATGTGACGACTTATATTGAATTTTGTAACTAGCTCATCAAGATTGTAACTTGCTTAGCTAAATGAATTGTGGGGTTCAGTCCCTGAGCCCATTATGTGCCTCTGTAACCCTTTCCACTACCACCAACGGGATGGGTATGGGGTGCATAATACATTAACTAAACTAACTAAACTTTAAACCTACTTGGCGTTTCCCACCTGGTCGATGCTATCACTTACTTGAGGCATAGGGTAAGAGTCTGACACGGTGATAGAGTTTACTTTCCGATAATTCGTACAAAAACGGTACGAGCCGTCAGCCTTCTTCACCAACACATAAAGCGAACTCCACTCACGGTTTCTAGGCTCCGCAAGATCATCCATTAAAATTTTTTCCACCTCTTGCTGCATGAGCTTCCTATTCTCTGGGCTGACCCCAGTAAGTGCTCTGCTTAACTGGTTTTTCGCTCCTCACTTCTACCTCGTGCACCACGCTCTTATGCCGTCGGGCTACATTCCTGAAGAGTGACTCGTTCTCCCTCAGTTGAGTCACAAGGTCGTCTCTCTGTTTCGCATCCAGATATCGCAGTTTCTTCTCGAGGCACGACAAACTCTTGGTTTTGGAGAGAAAAGTACCGTCGGCACGGGCCCATTTTCCTTCCTCGGTCGACAACTCTGGGCTCAATTTCATGCTTCATGCACAGAACCATCCTTTCCTCTCCTTCTTCACGCGTCGTCTTCCCACCTGCGCCCTCCTGTTCTGTCTGAAAGTACGGCTTCAGTCAGTTCACATGACCCACCTATGTCTTTCGTGGGCGATTTGGCTTACTGATCTCGTAATTCACCTTACTTACGTAATTCACGTGCGACAATCGAGTAGGGACTACCAAAGCGCTACTCTATCACTCCACCCCTTCCGGGTAGCAGCATCATCACCTTGGTTCCTACCTCAAACTCTCTAGGGATAGCATTCCGATCGTACCAGGCTACCATCTTCTTCTGTGATGTTCTCATATGTTCAGCCTCCAGCTTCTTCGCCGTTCCTAACCGTTCCCTGAAGTTCAGCATGTACTCCTCCACTGTTACCAATGTCTTCCCTGACGTCAATTGCTCCTTCAATATTACGAAAAGACTTCTCACTTCATGACTGTATACCAATTGAAATGGCGAGAATCCCAGAGATTCTACCACAGCGACTCTTATCGCAAACAAGGCTGGAAATATGGCTTCGTCCCATTCCGCCCCCTGCTCTGGGTAGCACACTCTGAACACAATTTTCAAGGTTGAGTGGAACCTCTCAACCGTCCCCTGTGACTGAGGTTTGTAAGGCGAAGATCGTAGTTGTGTTATTCCCCTAGCCCTCGATAGTTTGTCTGAACCATTTTGACTGGAACACACTTCCACAATTAGACTGTATCTCTTTGGAATGTAACGTACGTTTATGTTACGTTGTTGGGTAGATTAAATACACATTGTTTAGTGAGTTTTCATATTTATTTAGTAGTCTTGATTACAGTAGTCGGTTGGTGGCATTGTCGTAAACGTTCAGACGGAGCTTGGAGCAGAGCAGAGAGCTGAGTGAGGCCGGAGTCGCGGAGCTCTATGTGGGAGAGCGTGGCGCCTCGATTGGGAATTGTGAGTGTCTGAACTCGGGGAGCGAGAGCGTGGCAGCTCGATTGGGTATTGCGAGTGTCTAAATTCGGGGAGCGAGAGCGTTGTAGCTCGATGCGGTCGTAATCTGCTGTCTGCTCTGTGTCGGAGCTGTAGCGTCTTGGGTCGATTAGAACTGTACACGCCGAGTGCTGCATTGTTGACTGTGGAAATTGTACTGCCTGCTAGTCCTCATATCGCTTGCTTATATGGTGACACCTCAGCTCCATCCAACAAAATGAGAAGAGTATTACCTGTAATTGGGGAAAGGATTGTAGCTTCTGTAATTACTGAAACTCCTACCCAAGAGAAGACTCGCTGAAGATGTGTCCCATAATGCTTCTTGATGTCACCTTACACACTGGGACCGCTTCTGGAAACTGTGTAAAAACGCACATGATGGTAAGTAATTAGTTTATTCCCTTCTTCGACTGGGGGTAACGGTCCTACAACGTCGACAAGTAGGCGCTCGAACGCCTTGCCAAAAGCAGGAATAAGTACCAGAGGGGCATTGGGTATAGCAGGGGCATTCTTCACCCCCCTTTGGCACGGGAAAATTGTCTTGCAATGTCTCCCCACATCGGCGTCCATTCCCGGCCAATAAAAATCCTCCCTAATCCGGCTTAATGTCTTGGTCCCTACTAAGTGACCTTCAGAATCCACAGAGTGCGCAAACTCGAGCACCGCGCCCCTACATCGTGCCGGCACTAACACTTGTCTCCTCACTCCCACCTCTGCATCATTTGCCTCCTTTTGCACCATTCTCCACTGTCTCATCAACACTCCTTTCTCTTAAAAGAAGTGAGTCGGCGACTCAGGTCTGGCGAACCTCCTTCGGCCTCTCGCACCAACTCGGGAAACTCCTCCCTCTGCAGCTCGTACAGACGGGCGTGATCAACTCCAAGAAGACTGGTGAAAGTAACCTGGATGCCTCTATCTGGACCTTCCCCACCTAATACTTGTCCTCCGGCCTCCTCTTCGAACAGACGATCATGTCCCATGTCATCTAGCATATCCCCTCCTGCATGACCAGATATGCTCACATCATCCTTGATGACCCATCATGACATCACCGCGCATACCGGAAACGCCACCTTCGCGATTTCCATTGCGTCATCTTCATTGTCCGTTATGCTGCTTCTTCTGTAGGGCTCCACACACTCTTTGCCCTTGATGAGGTTTGGGAGAACACATCCCAATAGGAGTCATTTCCTAAAATTACCTGGGCCTCCATCCTAGGAAGCGTAGCACAGACCCCCCAACCTTAAGGTCTGGCAATCGTAGTCTGAATTTAATTTAACCTCGTGGTGGGGCATCCACACTGGGCCACCCAACGTTCATATCATGGCTACTTCCACACGAGCTCTTGTAGCCCACAGGAAATAAGGACTCACTAACTAAAGTAAAGTCGGCCCCAGTATCCCTCAACATCCTCACTGGGACTGAATCTGTTTCACCTACACTCTTCCTTGCATATAAAGGGGTGGATCCTCTTCTCTCTTATTACTGGAGTCTTCCTCAAGGTGTCTTCGACTCCTTCACCTTCCATCCTGACCAAAGCCACATTACCACCTTCCTTGGGTGGGGCCACACTCGCGTATAGTGTCCACTCCCTCCACAAATAAAACATCTGCCGCCTCTCCTGGGTGACCCACCACCAGTCACCCCTGGCTACACACCACTCGAAGACGCTGTATCCTGGGTTTTCCTTGGACTCCCCGTCGTCGTCTCCTTGGCAGCACTTCCTGCTCCAGAGTTAGGTCCAACATTCTCTCCTTGGGGTCTCCTTCCCGTTTCTCTTGGTCCATTGAACCCCTGGTTCACTCCACTGGGGAGGTAAGTATTGGGAAAGTCCCATTTCGTCTTCACACCTCCGGAACTCTTGACGTTCCCACCAAACATTGGGCAAACTGGTTGTCTGGGCAGACCTTCCCTGTAAATATGTAGTGCTTCCTCCAGCAGATCCGTCCTGTCCACCGCGGTCTTCAGGTCATTAATACCTGCTTCGCTCACTCTGATCCTCAGCTCTGAGTGGGCCACAGACATAAATTTTTCCATCACCATCAGCTGCTTGATATCGTCCAGTGTCTCCGCTTCCTCGTCATTCATCTATTTTAAGAACTTTCGTTCCATATCCCTGGCCGTCTCGGCGTACGATCTTCCCGACGCTGAAGTGCACTCCCTAAAACTAGAGTCCTAGTAAGCTTTTTATACAGGGACCAAAACTAGTCCCTGTGTAAAACTTCCAGTACCTCCGGGTATCAATCTGAAAGAATGGAGTACAGCACTCTTGATCACGTCGTATCTTGCACACTCCTCGAAGTCCAGCATGTTGTAGGCTTTCCAGGTCTCAGCAGTCAACATGCTCTGGACCAGTGCAGCCCAATCCTCTTCTGGCCATCCTTTCCGCATTGCTATCCTCTCGAAGTGTTCAAAGAACCCTTCGGCCTCATGAGGTACGAAAGTTGGCAAGTCACGCTCCCTAATCCTTAAACCGCTAAGGGCTTTTTGGCCTGCAACACCGCCAGGCGCAACAAAAAAATGAAATAACAAAACTTCTTTCGCCTTATAAAAATGTTCATTTGTGTTCCCTGATCATGGGAAAAAATCTTAGGTTGCATATTTTGACCTCGATAGGGTGGGGAAATCTGGCAAAAAAGTAGCGTTGACAGAGCAGGCACCAGACCAGGTCTGCTCTGCCCCAGCTGTCAGGAGGGAGTTGCCACAAAGATATTTTTACCTAATTATTTCAATGTCTCTGATTAATTTTTTCTTATTTTTTGCAGTAATATTATTCAATAGTGTGTAGCGTGATATATTTGTATAATAAAATGTGTGAACCATTGCTATACTCAAAATTATGGTGTGCATATTAGTGATTCAATTATTATGTTCATAAAACAATAAACAAATAGTTTTGCTGTTAATACACTATATACACAGGTTATATATAAGTATCTGCATGTTTTGGTCACCATAACGAACCACTAAATTGGTATGGTGAGTCAAAAAGCTACAAAGAGTGGCCGCCATTCACCAGCCAGAAAGCCACTGGTCGACACTCCCTCACCTCCTCACTCGCCAACATTCTCCTCCCACTATACTTTTTTGCTTTTATTCAAATATAGACGTTATATATAAGTATATACATGTTTGTTCACCATAACAGTACATCTTAGCTTGTAAGTTCAAGCAATAAAAGACGTAGCTACACACACACACAGTCAGCTGGTAGCTGCCTCCCTCACTGGTTCAAGGCCAGATGCAATAATATTTCTCCTACAACAATATTGTTTGTGATGTTATACACTATATACTGTTACGGTTTCCTCCCCTATCTCTTTCCTTTGCCTGCTTTAAGAGTCATATCAACTCTCCCTGCTGATTCTCTGAGGTACAGGGAAGTCTGTTGGTATATGTGGTGACCAGATCGACCGCCAGTTAAGGGAGAAAGTTACATTATAAGTTGTANGTCGGGGTTTCACGGTGTTCTCGTTAGAGAAGGGTTAAAGCAACAGTAGACTGGATCTCCTTTCCAGGTGGTTGCTCCAACAATAACCCTTACTCACCGTCGTTCGGCGGGTCTTCCCTCAATCCTCTAGGCTCCACTGCTGGCCTCGGAGAGTACCCCAGTCGATCTCACAACCGGCCTTTAAATTGTAAGATGAGTGAGGGCACAGATCGTTCCCTCAATCTGTGGCCCGCCCCGACACCGAACTCTTACACAGCCTTCAAGGTCGCCAACTGGTTTTTTTAGGTGTCCAGTAACACTGCAGTGGTCAGGTGTAATTGTGGCAAGAGCAAATTCCAGTAATATGGTATCAGGCAGGTCACTCTGCTTTACTTCATTACACGGTCACAAGATAAATGGAGGGGATGATATCAAACACCAAAGAGTTTTGGTATTTTACTTAAAAGACAACGAGAAATATATATGCATCAATGTATCAGGAATAATATATGACAATTGCTCCATTCATAGCATAATATTCTAGAGCGCACCGATATGGTAACATCGGCAGCGCCACGCGTCACCTGTCAGACTCAGCTGACCGGGACCCTCGCGATCGTGGGAACAGACTAGTACTTGTTTTCTAATTCTGTCACGATCCCCGTTTATTTAACTTTTTCCAAAACACTATTCAACATTCACATGGCTTACTTATGATTTCACTGGCCTCACGATCAACATCTTATTCACAATACTCTCACAGTGACTTTTCACCGTACCAAAAGATTACTCTATTCTTAATAATATTTACTGTGAATGCACTCACTTGATCACTGAACTTTTCTTTATATCTATACTTTCTCTCACAGAGATATCACTGGCAATCACTTCACGTATATGATATTATTCAGTACACAGTCATGTCATATATAAATCAGTAATCAAATTTCAGGCATATATATATATATACATCATGAAGATCAATACACAGGCATTTATATCAATAGATCATAGAGATCAACACACAGGCATTTATATCGATAGATTATAGAGATCAACACACGGGCATTATATCAATAGATTATAGAGATCAATCCACAGGCATTTATATCAATAGATTATAGAGATCAACACACCAATATCTGGTTTACTACCAATATATATAATAATAATACTCACTGGAGATTAATAATAGTCACAGTAAATTCTCTGATGAATCTTGGTGCTTGCACACACCCACACATAGATATATATGTAAACTGATACTGTGAGCGCTCTGGGCAGGCTCACCACATACTGTGCTCTCTGTGACTTAAACTCAAGTGAGACTTGCTCACGACATATAAAATATCCTGACAAGAATATATATAGCTAACTAAAGGGGAAATGGGAGGGTAACTGTAAACACCTACTTCACCTATCCTAGGATGACAGTTGGGTTGTAGCTCCTGGTCCAGGCTCTCGCCTCGTTCACCATCCAGAAACACAAGCCCACGCCTTAGGATGTCGCGTCTCGCCGCTTCTGTACACAGCAGGTCCGTGCTCCTTCCTCTACAGTACGTCGCAGGGTTGAAGTCGGTCTCCTGGCCGTCAACTTTCCTCCCAACTACGGCAGCCAGCCTACGTCTCGGCGGTCGTCGTACGTTTCCCAATTAGTTCTTGTCACTGTACTCCCAGAGTAACTGCCTCTCACCACTACGAAGTCACTGTGAAGTTATCAGCCGTCCCAGACGATGCTGCTTAAGCTCCACACGCACAGCACCCGACTTCAGAGCACTTGAAGCTCACAACACTGTCAATTCCCTCGTCGTCTAGATATATCGCTAGGTATTTGGGAAGACTTCTCGACGTGCTTGCATCCAACTGTTGACTCGTAGGGTTCCACGAAGGTGGGGTTACTGTCAAACTTGACAGGATCGTCGATCACACGTTCAACCTGGTTGACAAGGCTGTCAACCCGGTTCACTCACGGTGGGTGGCCCGGCCACTAAGCTGTCTCTTATACTGGTGAACTGCCAACGACGACACACGTCGATGCCCGGCCCACTTCTTGCAACGCACCTGTCCCTGAGCACTTGTTGCTCAATATTCTGTCAATTCCTTATCTGAGCCACTTCTGGGTTGCAGGAAGACCTCACAGAGTGCGTGCCAACAACTGGAGACGCTTAAATCCACCGGAGTTCGGTAAATCCGTCACTCTGACAGGATGACCGATCGCGCGTCCTACCTCTCGGACGTGTCGTGAAAGACTGATATCGCCTGGCGCCAACACGGCCGGACCCCCCATGCCTATGTGACGTCACTTTTCCCAAAGTTGGTTTTCATTGGCTCCCAGTGCCACGTCGCTGACGGTGACCAATCTGGCGCCACTGACGTCACACAGTTTTGGCGGGAGAACAGACTTGCCAGCGCCATATTGGCTCCCTAAAGGGCCTATCCCACAGGCCAAAATGTTCTATTTTCGCAAATTTCTCGGCTCTTCGAGAATACTGTTCTCTCCCACATATGTTCAATTGATGCCTGCAATGTAGAGAACGCTCGGGAATAGTGGACATGACTCTTACAGCAGGCGTGGGAGAATTAGAAGGGGGGGAACACCGTCACACTACACTATGGTAATATAATTGGAACTATATGAGCATTATTTAGTTCAAGTAGTGTTGGTGGACTTGACGTGATGCTAGTAGGATGTCGTGACCTTACTAGAGTCACAGCAGTCGTCAGAGATGGTTCTACATCGTTGATCTCCTGGAAGAAAGACGCATATAGCTGCCCTGTTTTAGTGATGAAGTGAAGGCTACTTGTTAGCAAGTGTGAGGAAGCTGTTGGGGACACTGTACACCATTTCTCTGCGATTTGGATATATTAGAGACGGCCTGGAAGAGAGTGTTTAGTAGTGCCTTTGTGGAACTCTAATTGTGTGCACCTTCAAGAGGAAGAAAGTAAGCAGGCATTTCTGTGTGGAGCCAGCAGGGGGGCGACTCCATGTACTCAAGTCGCAACTCAAGGAACCCTTGTGAAGCAGTCCTATAGCGATTTTTGTGGGCAGCCATGCTGAGCGCCAGGGAGTGTGCGCTCCGTGTCATAGATTCCTGCGGTTTGTCTGGGAAGAAGTTACTGGAGGAACTTGGAGGCTGGATGAAGAAATGTTAATGGAAGAACTTCTTCTGGAAAAGAAGTTAATGGAAGAATTTCAAGTCTAGAGAAGACATGTATGTTGAACTCTAAGGTAGAGCAGAACTCCATAGTGAGGAGTTGAACATCAAGCAGTGTAGGGGAGCTACATGTTTCTTTGTGGAACCAGTGGAGGAGCGCTACTGATGTTGGAGTAGGACTTCGTTGTGCATCAGATTGGGAGAACTTGAGAAACACCTTTCCTGGTTTTTGGAGGACCTAGATATATGAATTGATAATGGGCCTCTAGGAGCAAAACAGAGGATCTTTGTGGACACATTACTGTATAAGGAGGAGTGCTTGAATGCTTATTGGTATGTAAGATGCAGTGTAAAATGAGAGGTGGATTTCTTCTTTTGTTGGGGGATTCTTATAGGTGTTCCAGATATTTCAACCCCAAGCAGAGTGTCATAGATTTTTATGTTGAAGATACATTAATGTTGTACTAGGTATTTCAGCCCCAAGGAGTGTGGTGGTAATTGGATGTGAGCCAAGAGTTGTGCAGCCACCTGATATGGACAGTTGGTGAAGCCAGGATATGATATTTGAGTGCTGCCAGTTTGTAGCAGTTTAGAGTGTTGCATAGTATTATTGTATATTATATGGAATTTTATTATGTATGTCATATGTATTAAATTTTTTATATGTTAGCTGACTTTTACTCTTGTCCCGGTGAGGTTTGTCAAAAAACAAGAGAGAGAGGGTCACTGCTGTGGACCGAGTGTGGGGAAAAAACTCCAGGCAGCTATTCTCCTTTTTAAATTGACTTCAGTAAAATAAAGCTTTATCTTATTTATATTCTTAGTAAGAAATTACTTGAGTGAACTGTATGTACTTGTTAAAACTGCCTGAAATTATCTCACATAACTGGGGGAGACAATTTGTAGTTTAAATCACTTTGAGATGGCTCCTTCTTAAACCACATATTGTTTACCATGTATATGTAATTATATCATACCACATATGGTGGTCTAATCTACTATTATTATAATAATTACTAACTATGAATACTACTTTCACAGTATAGAACAAAAGGGGCTTAGCTGTTCCTGTTGAAGGGGCCTGTTAAGGCTGTGTAATTGTAGCATCAAAGATGGGTGTGGCCATGTGCCTCTGAGTGCCACGTAATGGCGGTTGTTAGGAGGCCTACAAGGCTTGGCATACAGCTAGGTAAATAATGTGTAAGGCCCAACTGTCTGCACAGCTTCTTGCTACTCCAAAACACAATTACCTGTATGGGATGTAAAGAATTAATAAAAGTTCCCTAAACATATAATTACAGGTATGACATGGAATATGAGGGTGGTAAATGGTATACACGTACGTCTTGTTGGGGTTTCCATGCTAATAACCGGCTACCTATCCATATTAAAATGATGCATCACAATAACACAGAATACTAGGCAGTCGGATACTCAAGTGCTCCAGTTGTAGTGGTGTTGCTGTGGTAGTTCTCATGGGATAGAGTAAGTCTAGTGAGACTAGTATCACAACTCTCAGGAGCACTCGTTGTTGTTGATATATTTGTGTAAGGGAGTGTCTCAGGGCGACCAACGCCTCTGTCGTGTGGTTCCACTTCTAAATTTAATTTTACAGTAACAAGGGAGTCAAGCTATATTTTGGTGTTAGTAATTATATTCAGTCTTATTGAATACTTTTTTATTCAATTTAGACATTAGACTGCTATATAACCAGTATTAGTTAATGTAAATATACGGCGTCGTCGATAACGTCATGGAGTCACCCATTCTCTATTCTTAAGGAGATACTCTAAGGGGATACTATTTTATTATTATGTGTGTCGGATTTCCGACACCGGGTGACATTAGACGCTAATCTTGGAAAAAGGAATTTAGGAGATCATTCCAAACAAGCAGAGAGTGAGGAGTCACCACGGTTCAAATAGGGTGTGTGTGCACAAGACAACTAGCCCAGTTTTGGAGCTACACCCCTGAAATGGGTGATGCTGAACCCCTCTCCAAGATCAAGATAAGCACTCCAGTGTCCATTGCTGGTCGACCAACGGTAGTGGGAGTGTGTCTGCCAAGGTTGGATGTTGTTCTGTCAGGGAGTGGTTGGGGATGCTGTCTGCCTGTACGCAAGTAACAATCTGGTGCAACAACCAGAGCTCCCTTTTGGGTTTTAAAATCCCCAGTCAGCTCATATATTCCCTGACGTGAGAACCTAGCCAATGGTAATCCTACATTGTGGTGGGTTGGCAATTAGTAAATATTGTGCAGTGATGACTAGTGCAAGATGCGTTAAATATTTCTATACTCAAGATAGATTATATACTCAATTGGTGTTGTTAGTCTCTTATTAACTTCTAAAATTATTTAGAAGTATTAATTCCTTTATTAGTCACTTCGCGAAATTAAACATCACAAATTTAGTGTTGATAGACTCGACGAGAACGAAACCATAATTTGGCAGGTTTTAATTTAAACGGTATTGCTCCACGGATATAACACTCAACGAATTTGGTGGTTAAACTCCATGAGACTGCTGGGGTGTGTGAGCTGATGGCGGGTCTTGTGACTGCCAATGTTTATATATTGTTTATTGATTTATTGCACTAGTTTATTTAAATTGAATAGACCAGTGTAGCCTTTCTGGTTCGTGTAAGGACCGTTCATATGGTCCGGTTTGAAGTTGAACATTATTGTGGGGAAATCTGATTCATGGGATTTATTAATGTATTTACAATTTATTAATTTATGCTAATTTATATAGTGATTTATTTCTTACGTTAATTTATTTATTTCAATAGTGGACTGTATGATGTTTAAAGTGGACTGTATGATTTAAATTCCCACAAATCGTTTCCAACACATTCTGTGTGGTTTATAAAGTTCTATATGTATATAGTCTATCAATCGTAATTATTGATTAGTAGTCATTCACTATAATATTAGACTATAAATATTAGTAATTAAAATTAAAACAAATACAGCTTATCTCTATAGTTGTTATGACCTAGACAACCAGGTATGAACACGGTAATACTCCTCTCGTGGGTGAGGCTGGTATCACCACATGTTACTTGTTGTACTAGGTAATTGTTAAGTCTTCTTCCCCTTTAGTTACACCTGTCAAAGGGGAACTCACAATAATAATCGTAAACTACATGTGACATTTATGTCAGGGGAAAAATTGGTAATTTATCGAATAAGATTTAAGTAATATTTACCCTGTTTTGGTTGCTCGCTAGCATTCTCACCAGTATCCCTAATCTACCTAACATTACTAACAAGGAATATAAACATAATGGGTTTGGGAGTCAGAACACTTACCTGATTGTAGACGAAGATCGAGTTGATGATGGTGTTGTTTGCAACCGAGCTTCAAATGTCCATGTGAGACTTTTTTACGTTAAAAGTTAATATGGTGTCCTCTCCCTCCCTCATCCGGTGTTCGCCAGATGCGTTTTATCAAGAAGAGGAAAGAGGATTTATATTTATTCTATTTTAGTATTGATAATTAACATGATTCAAGGGAAATGTTTTTATAATGTTTACAGTCCAGAGACTGCATTTTTAAGTAGAATTGCCAATAATATAGCTGGAAAATTTAATACCGACATATGGCAATGATATCTAAGTTTTCCTCCTAGAAAATTTCCACTGGAGCCAAGTTTTCTATGAATGATTAAAGCTACTTCTAGGATTAATGTGTTGATACAAAACAACAGCAATATTATCTGCCAATTGTATTGAAAGTTACTATATGGTGTCGGTTTTTCTGACAACCTTCCTCCAGTTACACGTGACCTTGGCTCGTGACCTTCCTCCAGTTACACGTGACCTTGGCTCGTGACCTTCCTCCAGTTACACGTGACCTTGGATCGTGACCTTCCTCCAGTTACACGTGACCTTCCTCCAGTTACACGTGACCTTGGCTCGTGACCTTCCTCCAGTTACACGTGACCTTGGCTCGTGACCTTCCTCCAGTTACACGTGACCTTGGCTCGTGACCTTCCTCCAGTTACACGTGACCCTGGCTCGTGACCTTCCTCCAGTTACACGTGACCTTGGCTCGTGACCTTCCTCCAGTTACACGTGACCTTGGCTCGTGACCTTCCTCCAGTTACACGTGACCCTGGCTCGTGACCTTCCTCCAGTTACACGTGACCCTGGCTCGTGACCTTCCTCCAGTTACACGTGACCCTGGCTCGTGACCTTACTCCAGTTACACGTGACCCTGGCTCGTGACCTTCCTCCAGTTACACGTGACCTTGGCTCGTGACCTTCCTCCAGTTACACGTGACCCTGGCTCGTGACCTTCCTCCAGTTACACGTGACCTTGGCTCGTGACCTTCCTCCAGTTACACGTGACCTTGGCTCGTGACCTTCCTCCAGTTACACGTGACCTTGGCTCGTGACCTTCCTCCAGTTACACGTGACCTTGGCTCGTGACCTTCCTCCAGTTACACGTGACCTTGGCTCGTGACCTTCCTCCAGTTACACGTGACCTTGGCTCGTGACCTTCCTCCAGTTACACGTGACCTTGGCTCGTGACCTTCCTCCAGTTACACGTGACCTTGGCTCGTGACCTTCCTCCAGTTACACGTGACCCTGGCTCGTGACCTTCCTCCAGTTACACGTGACCCTGGCTCGTGACCTTCCTCCAGTTACACGTGACCTTGGCTCGTGACCTTCCTCCAGTTACACGTGACCCTGGCTCGTGACCTTCCTCCAGTTACACGTGACCCTGGCTCGTGACCTTCCTCCAGTTACACGTGACCCTGGCTCGTGACCTTCCTCCAGTTACACGTGACCCTGGCTCGTGACCTTCCTCCAGTTACACGGGACCCTGGCTCGTGACCTTCCTCCAGTTACACGTGACCCTGGCTCGTGACCTTCCTCCAGTTACACGGGACCCTGGCTCGTGACCTTCCTCCAGTTACACGTGACCCTGGCTCGTGACCTTCCTCCAGTTACACGGGACCCTGGCTCGTGACCTTCCTCCAGTTACACGTGACCCTGGCTCGTGACCTTCCTCCAGTTACACGGGACCCTGGCTCGTGACCTTCCTCCAGTTACACGGGACCCTGGCTCGTGACCTTCCTCCAGTTACACGGGACCCTGGCTCGTGACCTTCCTCCGGTTACACGGGACCCTGGCTCGTGACCTTCCTCCAGTTACACGGGACCCTGGCTCGTGACCTTCCTCCAGTTACACGTGACCCTGGCTCGTGACCTTCCTCCAGTTACACGTGACCCTGGCTCGTGACCTTCCTCCAGTTACACGGACCCTGGCTCGTGACCTTCCTCCAGTTACACGGGACCCTGGCTCGTGACCTTCCTCCAGTTACACGGCTTCCCTGGCTCGTGACCTTCCTCCAGTTACACGGGACCTTGACTCGTGACCTTCCTCCAGTTACACGGGACACTGGCTCGTGACCTTCCTCCAGTTACACGGGACCTTGGCTCGTGACCTTCCTCCAGTTACACGGGACCCTGGCTCGTCACCTTCCTCCAGTTACACGGGACCTTGGCTTGTGACCTTCCTCCAGTTACATGTGAACCAGGGACACACAGGGATCTTACCAGCTGCCCCGAGGACTATGAGCACCAAGTACACACAGAAACCTTACCACCTCTCCCGAGGACTATTTGCTGTTAACGCGTCGTTCACCTTTGGCCTTGTGTGTCAGGAGTTATAGCCAAACAATAGAGGCACTATGTTACTAATACTGTAACTCCTCGCAGTGGGTCTTCGCTCCCTTCTACTCCGTTCCGCTATCTACCCAAGGAGCTTTCCAGGTCGTGCCTGAAGTCCAGTTACTGACTACTACTTGACCTTGGACCCAAGGGGGACAGGAGAAGGCCCAGCTCACACTGTGGGTCCTCGACCATACCACGTGAAGCACCTCCATTGGGCCAGCCCGCAGAGACATATACAAACTGAATGCCGGACCCTCCGGCCTTACCTTAATTCTTCTCCCTCTTCTCAGATCGCCAGCTGGGTAGGTCATCCTTGCACCCCAGCAATGCTTTGATCCAAATTGATATAGTGTTGCTACTCAGGGGTTCCTTCAATTACTATTAATGTTACAGTCCTGTGCTGTGTAGTGGTAAGACACTCGCCTGGCGTTCCGCGAGCGCTATGTCATGGGTTCGTATCCTGGCCGGGAGGATTACTGGGCGCAATTCCTTAACTGTAGCCTCTGTTTAACGCAACAGTAAAATGTGTACTTGGATGAAAAACGATTCTTCGCGGCGGGGATCGTATTCCAGGGACCTGCCCGAAACGCTTCGCGTACTAGTGGCTGTACAAGAATGTAACAACTCTTGTTAGTGTAATGCACTCTAGTATTACTTTTCTGTAATATTACTCAAATGAGATGGAGGGCTCACAGAAAATCATAGGTAAAATCAACAAGATTTACTGAAGAAAAGTCTACATGAAATACATAAACAAAATGGATATGGAATATGTATACTGTTGTCTGCAGTGTTTCTCTGGACGCTGCCTGCATTTCGAATCAGCTGAATGGGTTTAAAGGAATCACAGCCCCCTTTCTCGTCAGCTCTCCATCATCTTAGACACACAGTCTTCACAGCTCTACCACACACACCACTCACTGACTTCACCAGTAGTAGATAATAAACTTGAGCTGACATGCAGCCATTAAACGAAAAGTTCCAAAGTGTGTTTGAACAAAATGAAATCTTCAGGGAACGAGACACAATAAGAATTCCAGAGAACAACATAGAGCACATAGAGGTGGCTACAGACGAAGTGGAAAAAATGCTCAAAGAGCTAAATAAGAACAAAGCAGTTGGTCCAGATGGAGTTTCACCATGGGTTCTGAGAGAATGTGCACCTGAGCTCAGCATTCCACTTCAACTGATTTTTCAGGC
>WNGS01014239.1:64643-94129 GCA_020271785.1 Procambarus virginalis
ATCCCTGTTTACAGGAGTTGTAGCTAATGTGTGGAAAAAGGCTAACATAGTTGCAATCTACAAAAGTGGAAGCAGGGAAGACCCCTTAATTACAGACCTGTATCATTGATAAGTGTAATAGTCAAAATGTTGGAAACAATAATTAAAACTAAATGGGTAGAACACCTGGAGAGAAATTATATAATATCAGACAGACAGTATGGTTTTCGATCTGGAAGATCCTGTGTATCGAATTTACTCAGTTTCTATGATCGAGCAACAGAGATATTACAGGAAAGAGATGGTTGGATTGACTGCATCTATCTGGACCTAAAAAAATGCTTTCGACAGAGTTCCACATAAGAGGCTGTTCTGGAAACTGGAAAATATTGGAGGGGTGACAGGTAAGCTTCTAACATGGATGAAAATTTTTCTAACTGATAGAAAAATGAGGGCAGTGATCTGAGGCAATGTATCGGACTGGAGAAATGTCACAAGTGGAGTACCACAGGGTTCAGTTCTTGCATCAGTGATGTTTATTGTCTACATAAATGATCTACCAGTTGGTATACAGAATTATATGAACATGTTTGCTGATCATGCTAAGATAATAGGAAGGATAAGAAACTTAGATGATTGTCATGCTCTTCAAGATGACCTGGACAAAATAAGTATATGGAGCACCATTTGGCAAATGGAATTTAATGTTAATAAATGTCCATATCATGTAGGATATGGAATGTGGAATTGGAGAACATAGACCCAACACAACCTATATATTATGTGAGAAATCTTTAAAGAATTCTGATAAAGAAAGAGAGCTAGGGGTGGTTCTAGATAGAAAACTATCACCTGAGGACCACATAAAGAATATTGTGCGAGGAGCCTATGCCACGCTTTTTAACTTCAGAATTGCTTTTAAATACATGGATGGCGATATACTAAAGAAATTGTTCACGACTTTTGTTAGGCCAAAGCTAGAATATGCAGTGGTTGTGTGGTGCCCATATCTTAAGAAGCACATCAACAACCTGGAAAAGGTGCAAAGACATGCTATTAAGTGGCTCCCAGAACTGAAGGGAAAGAGCTATGAGTTGAGGTTAGAGGCATTAAATATGCCAAAACTAGAAAACAGAAGAAAAAGAGGTGATATGATCACTGCTTACAAAATAGTAACAGGATTTGATAAAATCGATAGGGAAGATTTCCTGAGACCTGGAACTTTAAGAACTAGAGGTCATAGATTTAAACTAGCTAAACACAGATGCCGAAGAAATATAAGAAAATTCACTTTCGCAAACAGAGTGGTAGACGGTTGGAACAAGTTAGGTGAGAAGGTGGTGGAGGCCAAGACCGTCAGTAGTTTCAAAGCGTTATATGACAAAGAGTGCTGGGAAGACGGGACACCACGAGCGTAGCTCTCATCCTGTAACTACACTTAGGTAATTACACTTAGGTAATTACATACACACACAAAGCTGGAAAAAGCTGGAGATGCAGGCTGGAGTGAAAGGGAATGTACTCCATTGGATAAAGGAGTACCTAAGCAACAGGAGACAACGAGTCAGTGTGAGGGGTGAGGTCTCAGATTGGCGAGACGTTACAAGTGGAGTCACGCAGGGGTCAGTCCTTGGACCTATACAGTTTCTGATATATGTAAATGATCTCCCAGAGGGTATAGAATCGTTTCTCTCAATGTTTGCCGATGATGCAAAAATTATGAGGAGGATCGAAACAGAGGATGATTGTAGGAAGCTACACGATGACCTAGACAGACTGAGTGAATGGTCCAACAAATGGCTGTTGAAGTTCAACCCGAGTAAATGCAAAGTAATGAACTTAGGCAGTGGAAACAGGAGGCCAGACACAGGATACAGAATAGGAGATGAAGTACTTAATGAAACGGACAGAGAAAAAGATCTAGGAGTTGATATCACACCAAACCTGTCTCTTGAAGCCCACATAAAAATAATAACGTCTGCGGCATATGCGAGGCTGGCTAACATCAGAACAGCGTTCAGGAACCTGTGTAAGGAATCATTCAGAATCTTGTACACAACATATGTAAGACCAATCCTGGAGTATGCGACCCCAGCATGGAGCCCGTACCATTTTAAGCACAAGACGAGCTGGAAAAGTCCAAAGATATGCCACTAGACTAGTCCCAGAACTAAGAGGCATGAGTTACGAGGAAAGGCTGCGGGAAATGCACCTTACAATACTGGAACACAGAAAGGTAAGGGGAGACATGATCACAACCTAGAAAATCATCAGGGGAATAGACCGCGTAAACAAGGATAAAGTATTCAAACCCTGGTGGGACGCGAACAAGGGGACACAGGTGGAAACTGAGTACCCACATGAGCCACAGGGACGTTAGAAGGAACTTTTTCAGTGTCAGAGTAGTTAACGGATGGAATGCATTAGGCAATGATGTGGTGGAGGCTGACTACATTCACAGTTTTAAATGTAGATATGATAGAGCCCAGTAGGCTCAGGAATCTGTACACCTGCTGATTGACAGTTGAGAGGCGGGACCAAAGAGCCAAAGCTCAACCCCCCGCAAGAACAAATAGTTGAGTACAAATAGGCGAGCCTTTTATGGGGTACTGTGTAAAAGGCTTTCCAAGAAAATGCAGTCTGTCCACCCTTCTCCTTCGTGTGTGTGTGTGTGTGTGTGTGTGTGTGTGTGTGTGTGTGTGTGTGTGTGTGTGTGTGTGTGTGTGTGTGTGTGCTCACTTATTTGTGTCTGCAGGATCGAGCATTGACTCTTGGATCCCGTCTTTCGAGCCATCGGTTGTTTACAGCAATGACCCCGGTCCTATTACCCTATCTTACCTTGTTTTAAAATTATGAATACAATTTGCTTCCACAACCTGTTCCCTAAGTACATTCCATTTTTCAACTACTCTCACGCTAAAAGAAAACTTCCTAACATTTCTGTGACTCATCTGAGTTTCCAGCTTTCATCCATGTCTCCTCGTTCTGTTACTATTCCGTGTGAACATTTCGTCTATGTCCACTCTGTCAATCCCCCTGAGTATTTTATACGTTTCTGTCATAACTCCCACCCACTCTCCCTTCTTTTTCTAGTGTCGTAAGGCACCGTTCCTTCAGGCGCTCCTCATACCCCATCCCTCGTAACTCTGGGACGAGTCTCGTTGTAAATTTCTGAACCTTTTCCAGTTTCCTTATATGCTTCTTCAGATGGGGACTCTATGATGAGGCGGCATACTCTAAGACTGGCCTCACGTTGGCAGTGTAAAGCATCCTAAATGCCTCCTTACTTAGGTTTCTGAATGATGTTCTAACTTTTGCCAGTGTAGAGTACGCTGCTGTCATTATCCTATTTATATGTGCATCAGGAGATAGAATAGGTGTTACGTCCATGCCCTGGTCTCTTTCTCAAGTTGTCACAGGTAGGCAGTTCCCTTTCATTGTGTACTGTCCCTTTGGTCTCCTCTCACCTAGTCCCATTTCGTTAACTTTTCATTTGCTCGTGTTGAACTCCAGTAGCCATTTCTCTGATCATCTCTGCAACCTGTTCAGGTCCTCTTGGAGGATCCAGCAATCCTCATCTGTCACAACCTTCTCATCAACTTTGCATCATCCGCAAACATCGACATGTAGGACTCTACACCCGTAAACATGTCGTTAACATATATTAGAAATAGAATTGGTCCCAGCACCGATCCTTGAGGTACTCCACTCGTTACTGATCGCCAGTCCAACTTCTTGCCTCTTACCGTTACTCTTTGGCTCCTTCCTGTTAGGTAGTTCCTTATCCATGCTAGGGCCTTTCCTCCCACCCCGCCTTCATCTCGAGTTTGAACAGCAGTCTCATGTGCAGAACTGTATCATAGGCTTTTTGGCAGTCCAGAAATATGCAGTCTGCCCAACCTTCTCTGTCGTGTCTTTTCCTCATCATTTTATCATAGAATTCCAAAAGGTTTGTTAGACACGATTTCCCTTTCCAGAACCCAAGTTGATGTTTGTTCACAATGCTAACGTTCTCCAGGTGTGCAACCAGTCGTAGCCTAATTATTCTTTCAAGTATTTTACAGGGAATGCTTGTCAGTGATACAGGTCTATAATTAAGTTCCTCCTCCCTATCGCCTTTCTTGAAAATCGGTACAACATTTGCCCTCTTCCAGAAATTGGGCAATTCTCCTGACATAAGTAATTCATTAGAGATCCTGGCCAGAGGCATGCTGAGGGCCTGCGCTGCCTCTTTTAGTATCCACGGTGATACTTTGTCTGGTCCAACCGCTTTAGTTGCATCCAGTGTTGTCAACTGTTTTATTACCTACTCTGCTGTCACCTCTATATCTGATAGTCATTCATCTAGGGTAATCTCTTCTAACAATGGGAGCTGCTCAGGCCCGATTGTGAACACTCCATGGAAACTGGCATTCAGTGCCTCGCAGATTTCCTTGTCGCTTTCAGTATATGCCCCCTCTGTTTTCCTTAGTCTTGTCACTTGGTCGTTCACTGACATTTTTCTTCTAAAATGGTTGTGTAGTAATTTAGGTTGCTTTTTCGCTTTGATCGCAATATTGTTCTCATAGTTCCTTTCCAATGTTCGTCTTATCGTAATCGATAAAATAATATCGTAATATCGTGATATCGTAATCGTGATGTAATCGTTCCTAGCTCTGTTGCATCTGATCCCGTTTTCCTCTGTCCTTTGTCTTCTGTACTTCCTCCACTCCTGCCTTGTTGGCCATTTTTGCTTCCTGACACTGTCTATTAAGCCATGGGTTATTATATTCCCTCTTATTTTTTCCCTTTACTGTTGGTATAAATCTCTCTTCGTCCTCCTGGCACTTCCATATGACTAGGTCCATCATATCTTGGACGGTTGTTTCTCTAATTTCTTCCTTTCACTGTATTTCTCCCAGATAGTCCCGTATCCTCCTGTAGTCTCCTTTCCTCTCCTTTCCCAGACCTCTTGTCCCATGGTCACAAGTTTGAATATCATCATGTACTCAAAGACTAGGACACAATGGTCACTGGCCCCTAGAGGTATTTCATGTTCCCAATTCTCGATGTCCTCTACGTTCTGGGTGAAAATCAGGTCTAATAGGCTCGGTGCATCTCCTCCTCTTTCCCTTGTGTCTTCCTTCACATGATGTGTTAAGAATTTCCTGTCTATAAAATCTACTAACTTTGCTCCCCAAGTTTCGTCCCCTCCATGGGGATTCCTTGATTCCCAATTTATCTCTCCATGATTTAGGTCCCCCATGACCAGCAACTTCGCTCTCATTCTGTGAGCTAATATTGCTGCCTTCTGCAGTTCATCTATGCATGCCTTGTTGTTGTCATCATATTCCTGCCTGGGTCTTCTACTGTTTGGTGGGGGATTGTAGATTACCAAGATCACAATCTTCCTCCCATCTGCTGTCAGAGTTCCACGTAGGAGCGTGTGCTCTCATTGGTAATCCGATTTCCCAGGTCTTTAAACTTCCATTTCTGATTTATTAGGAGTGCCACTTCCCCTCCCTGTCTCTGTGTCCTCTCTTTTCTTATCACCTGGTAGCCCTCTGGAAAGATTGCATTTGAGATCATGTCATTTATTTTTGTTTCCACTATTGCAACTATGTCAAGATCTGCCTCACTAACTCTTTCTTTTATCTCTTCTGCTTTATTAGATACCCCATCAGCATTGGTGAACCAAGCCTTGAGATTCTTCATGGAAACTGTGGTACCAGAGTTTGCTCTTTCTCTGGGGTTTTGGGGAGATCTGCGAGGTGTCTGGGGATGAATAGGGGCAGGGGGTTCCGGGGGGTGTCTATGAGATGAATGGGGTCTGGAGGGGTGCTTTGGGGGTGAATGGGGGCTGGGCATCTAGGAAGGTAGGTAGGAAGGTCTGGGGTAGGGCTTGGGTAGGTAGGTCTGGAGTAGGAAGGGCATACTGGGTCTGAAGATTAGGGAGGGTCTGAGAAGCATAGGGGAGAGAGGGGGGTTGAGAGATAGCGTGAGGTTGAGCATTAGATAGAGGTTGAGAGGTTGGGGGGGGGGAAGAGGGATGGATGGAACATGGATAGTGAGAGTGGGAGAGAGGTTATATTAGTCAGGGGGAACTCAGGGGTAGGCGTGAGCATTGGGGCAAAAGGGGGGAAGAGGGAAATGGAGAAAGAGGTGGGGGTCCCCTCGTCCCCCACGGGGCGTCCATGTGACCCCTCTTTGCAAGGATAGGGGGGTCACATGGAAGGAGAGGGGCTGAGGAGGAGTGAGGGCTGGGTGGGTTTTGGGGGTTAAGAGGATGAGGCCTGGGCAGGTTTTGGGGGTTGAGGGGATGAGGCCTGGGTGAGTTTTGGGGTTGATAGAATGAGGGGATCCTTGGAATGTGGGATGAAGCAGATGGATTTGAATGCAATGGGGTCAGAGGGGTCAGGGGAGGTGTTGGGGAGATAAGCAGGGGCAGGGAGAGCTGACTTAGGCAGGGTGGGACCTGGGAAGCAGGTGTGAGCTCGTTAGTATGGGGTGGGGCATGGGGTGGGTTAGCACTGGGGTGGGTAACTACGCCCGAATCAGAAAAGGTATGTCGTTGAGGTCGGCTCGCCCTGTGAGCTATCCATTTTTTGTCATGTATCTGTCAATATACACGTTGTAATAGTTTTCTCTACCTCTGAGTGTTTGTGTTGCAATATGTAATCCACTGCCTCTTCATTAGTGAACTGTGTGTGTGTGTGTGTGTGTGTGTGTGTGTGTGTGTGTGTGTGTGTGTGTGTGTGTGTGTGTGTGTGTGTGTGTGTGTGTGTGTGTGTGTGTGTGTGTGTGTGTGTGTGTGTGTGTGGGTGTACTCACCTAGTACTCACCTAGTTGTGCTTGCGGGGGTTGAGCTCTGGCTCTTTGGTCCCGCCTCTCAACCGTCAATCAACAGGTGTACAGTTTCCTGAGCCTAATGGGCTCTATCATATCTACACTTGAAACTGTGTATGGAGTCACATCGCTTCCTAATGCATTCCATTTGTCAACCACTCTGACACTAAAAACGTTCTTTCTAATATCTCTGTGGCTCATTTGGGCACTCAGTTTCCACCTGTGTCCCCTAGTGCGTGTGCCCCTTGTGTTAAACAGCCTGTCTTTATCAACCCTGTCGATTCCCCTGAGAATCTTGAATGTGGTGATCATGTCCCCCCCTAACTCTTCTGTCTTCCAACGAAGTGAGGTTTAATTCCTGCAGTCGCTCCTCGTAGCTCATACCTCTCAGCTCGGGTACTAGTCTGGTGGCAAACCTTTGAACCTTTTCCAGTTTAGTCTTATGCTTGACTAGATAGGGACTCCATGCTGGAGCCGCATACTCCAGGATTGGTCTGACATATGTGGTATATAATGTTCTGAAAGATTCCTTACACAAGTTTCTAAAGGCCGTTCTTATGTTAGCCAACCTGGCATATGCTGCTGATGTTATCCTCTTGATATGAGCTTCAGGAGACAGGTCTGGCGTGATATCAACCCCCAGGTCTTTCTCTCTCTCTGACTCTTGAAGTATTTCATCTCCCAAATGATACCATTTGTTCGACCATTCCTGCAGCTTGTCCAGGTCTTTTTGAAGTCTCAAACTGTCCTCCTCTGTCTTAATCCTTCTCATAATCTTGGCGTCGTCAGCAAACATTGAGAGGAATGAGTCTATACCCTCTGGGAGATCTTTTACGTATATCAGAAACAGGATAGGTCCAAGTACAGAGCCCTGTGGGACTCCACTGGTGACTTCACGCCAGTCTGAGGTCTCACCCCTCACTGTAACTCTCTGCTTCCTATTGCTTAGGTACTCCCTTATCCACTGGAGCGCCCTACCTGTTACTCCTGCCTGTTTCTCCAGCTTATGCATCAACCTTTTATGGGGTACTGTGTCAAAGGCTTTCCGACAGTCCAAAAAAATGCAGTCCGCCCACCCTTCTCTTTCTTGCTTAATTCTTGTCACCTGATCGTAGAATTCTATCAAGCCTGTAAGGCAAGATTTACCCTCCCTGAACCCATGTTGATGGGTTGTCACGAAGTCTCTTCTCTCCAGATGTGTTACTAGGTTTTTTCTCACAATCTTCTCCATCACCTTGCATGGTATACAAGTTAAGGACACTGGCCTGTAGTTCAGTGCCTCTTGTCTGTCACCCTTTTTGTATATTGGTACTACATTAGCAGTCTTCCATATTTCTGGTAGGTCCCCCGTTTCCAGTGACTTACTATACACTATGGAGAGTGGTAAGCAAAGTGCTCCTGCACACTCTTTCAATACCCATGGCGAGATTCCATCCAGCCCAACAGCTTTTCTCACATCCAGCTCCAATAGGTGCTTTTTGACCTCATCTCTTGTAATTTCGAACCTATCCAAGGTCACCTGGTTTGCTGCCACCTCTCCCAGCGCCGTGATATCTCCCTGTTCTATTGTAAAGACCTCCTGGAACCTTTTGTTGAGTTCTTCACACACCTCTTTGTCATTCTCTGTGTACCTGTCCTCGCCCACCCTAAGTTTAATCACCTGTTCCTTCACTGTTGTCTTCCTCCTGATGTGACTGTGTAGTAGCTTTGGTTCAGTCTTGGCTTTATTAGCTATATCATTTTCATACCTTTTCTCGCTGCTCTTCTCACACTGACATACTCTTTCCTGGTTCTCTGGTATCTCTCTCTACTTTCTGGTGTTCTGTTATTACGGAAGTTCCTCCATGCCCTTTTGTTCAGCTCCTTTGCTTTCATACATTCCCTATTAAACCATGGATTCTTCCTTTGCTTCTCTGTTTTTTCCTATTGGGCTGGGACAAACCTGCTTACAGCCTCCTGACATTTTTGGGTGACATAGTCCATCATGTCTTGTACGGACTTGGTTCCGAGTTCTGTGTCCCAATGTATATCCCATAGGAATTTATTCATCTCCTCATAGTTTCCCTTTCGGTACGCCAGCCCTTTGGTTCCCAGTGTGTGTGTGTGTGTGTGTGTGTGTGCGTGTGTGTGTGTGTTGTGTGTGGTGTGGGGTGTGTTGTGTGTGTGTGTGTGTGTGTGTGTTGTGTGTGTGTGTGTGTGTGTGTATTTAAATGAGCCTAATATTTAGGTCTCGCAACTGGTCGGTCTTCAGACAACAGAAAAAGCAAGGAGACATGGCGAAGACGACTCCAAGAGGAGAGGGGAGGAATCCACGAGTACTGGAGTGGGTATCTGAGGTACCAACTCCTCAGATACCAGATACAAATTGGGCTTCCTTCATGCTAGACAGGATGGCCGCTCACGGTCACAACATCGCCATGGTAAAGTTGATCTTTTATTTGTGTTTTGAGGGATGGCAGCATCCTGGAGGGAGTGGGTGCTAGTCAGGCGCATGAGTAGTTCTCATATTATACATTCAACAACATTGGCCTTGAATTTTCTGCTGAGTCTCTCGTTATTGAAGACTTTGCTAAACTTAAGGTACTGAATGACTCAATACTTTCTGCAAGCAATTGCTTGAAATATACTGGAAACGAATGTGAATAAATTTGTTAGACACGAAAGACAATATTCGACTATAGAAGACAATATTCGACAATAAAAGACAATATTCGACTATAGAAGACAATATTCGACAATAGAAGACAATATTCGACTATAGAAGACAATATTCGACTATAGAAGACAATATTCGACAATAGAAGACAATATTCGACTATAGAAGACAATATTCCACTATAGAAGATAATATTAAAACACGAGTAAAACAATATTTCATATGAAACATAAGTATGTTTTTCAAACTTGTAAACAAATAGCTTTTATGATTATTGATTCTACCAATTTTCCAACAAATTACATTTAGCAAGTTGATCCATAGTTCAACTGAAGTGATCTATGTTTATTTTAATAATCGGAATCATACTTGAAACCTTCGACGTTTCTGCTATTCTACACTACTCGTTGGGATTAAATTTTTCTCTTTATGTATTAACATTCTTCTTTAGGAAGATACCTACACCCACGTATTTACTGGTAAGCAACTGAACATTCTGCTGACTCCAAATGTGCCATGTGTTATAATAGACTTTAGTCTGCAAATGATTTTTGTTTACTTATTTTGTGTTGCAAACTTGTGCTCACAACATGTTCATGTATAATACCACTGAAATGATGATGAACAGATTTTATCAACTAATGCTGTTTGTACTCCTCTAGATATGGCAGAATGCATTCTCAGGAAACTACTCGAATCACGTACGACAGTCATCTTTCTGAGCCCTGAAGTTTTCGCGTTAAACCATGTAGATGATTCTGCGAGGGGTTCCCATCTTGGTGATCCCGAGTGGGGTTCCCATCTGGTGATCCCGAGTGGTGTTCCCATCTTGGTGATCCCGAGTTGGGTTCCCATCTTGGTGATCCCGAGTTGGGTTCCCATCTTGGTGATCCCGAGTGGGGTTCCCATCTTGGTGATCCCGAGTGGGGTTCCCATCTGGTGATCCCGAGTGGGGTTCCATCCTGGTGATCCCGAGTGGGGTTCCCATCCTGGTGATCCCGAGTTGGGTTCCCATCTTGGTGATCCCGCGTGGGGTTCCCATCTTGGTGATCCTGAGTGGGGTTCCCATCTTGGTGATCCCGAGTGGGGTTCCCATCTTGGTGATCCCGCGAGAGGTNTTCACTGTTGTCTTCCTCCTGATGTGACTGTGTAGTAGCTTTGGTTCTGTCTTGGCTTTATTAGCTATATCATTTTCATACCTTTCTCAGCTGCTCTTCTCACACTGACATACTCGTTCCTGGTTCTCTGGTATCTCTCTCTACTTTCTGGTGTTCTGTTATTACGGAAGTTCCTCCATGCCCTTTTGTTCAGCTCCTTTGCTTTCATACATTCCCTATTAAACCACGGATTCTTCCTTTGCTTCTCTGTTTTTTCCCTGTTGGGCTGGGACAAACCTGCTTACAGCCTCCTGACATTTTTGGGTGACATAGTCCATCATGTCTTGTACGGACTTGGTTCCGAGCTCTGTGTCCCAATGTATATCACATAGGAATTTATTCATCTCCTCATAGTTTCCCTTTCGGTACGCCAGCCCTTTGGTTCCCAGTTCTTTTTTGGGGGTGATAATTCCTAGCTCAACCAGGTACTCAAATCTCAATACACTATGATCACTCATTCCCAATGGGGCTTCCATCTTAACTTCCCTTATATCCGACTCATTTAGGGTAAATATCTGATCAAGCAAGGCTGGTTCATCCCCTCCTCTCGTTGTTGTCGGTCCCTGGACGTGTTGACTTAGAAAGTTTCTTGTTGCCACATCCAGCAGCTTAGCTCTCCATGTGTCTGGGCCTTCATGTGGGTCTCTGTTCCCCCAATCTATCTTCCCATGGTTGAATTCTCCCATGATTAGAAGTTTGGATCCGTTCTGCTAGCCACAGGAGCTGCTCTCTCTATTATATTGATGGTGGCCAAGTTGTTTCTATCATATTCCTGTCTGGGTCTTCTGTCATTCGGTGGGGGGTTATATATGACTACTATTATAATTTTCTGTCCTCCAGTTGCTATGGTGCCTGATATGTAGTCACTGAAACCTTCACAGTTCTGAATTACTATCACTTCGAAACTCCAACCTTCTCTTAGTAGCAAAGCCACACCACCTCCTCCTCTCCCTTCTCTCTCTTTCCTCACTACATAGTAGCCCTGTGGAAACACTGCATTTGTTATGATTTTCGTTAGCTTTGTTTCTGTGAGTGCTATTATGTCTGGGTTTTCTTCTAGTGCCCATTCTCCAAATTCACTAGTTTTATTTGTAATCCCATCTATGTTAGTGTACATCGCCTTGAAGTTCACTTTCTTCTGTTCATTTTCATATCCCTTTCTTGGCGAGTATTCTGCTGGTGTGGGAAGCTGTTCCTTGGGTGAGAGGATCTGTGAGGTGGTTTGCAGGGTCTCAGAGGATTTTGGGGGGGGGGGTGGGGGTTTAAGGGAAGGGGGGACAGGTAGGGTGTGGGATAAGGTGATAGGGGGGACATGGAGGATGCAGGGTGAGAGGGGGAGGAGGGATAGGGAGGGTATGGGATGAAGGGGGAGGGGGACAGGGGGGAAAAGGTGGGAGGGGGGACATGATGGGGAATGGGGGAATGGGTGGGGGCAGGTAGGGTGAGGGGAAGGGAGGGTTTCTATGCAGAGGGTTTCTATTCAGAGGGGGGTGGTGGTGTTGCCCTCCCCTCTGGTGTTGCTGGGATGCTGGTTTTGGGTTCCCCTCTTGTCTCTGGGACTGATGTGTTGGGGGCTGTGATTTCCTGGTTTGCTCCTCTCTCCCTGCGCTTCCTCCTTGCCTCTGCTGCCCTGGCTCTCTCCTCCTTCATCCTGTCCCTCTGCAGGAATACTTTTTCTCTCCCTCCACATGCTGCAGACGACTCTTCCTTTAGAGAATATCCTCCTTCATGGTTTCGTTTGTAAACACCACCTTTACAAGTCGGTTTCTGTTCTTGTTGTACCAGCCCAACCTGAAAACCTTCTTAATGTTATGTACAGCCCCTTCCATCTGTAACCCCTTCAGTGTGTGTGTGTATGTGTGTGTGTATTTACTCTTTCTATCTGCAGAATCGTCCTATTAGCTCTTGGGCTCTGCCTTTCTAACAAATTTATTTTTCCTCTATTACGTCTTCTACATATATTTATGATATTACATATATTATTGCTCTCTTACACACATGCGCGCGCACACACACACACACACACACACACACACACACACACACACACCACACACACACACACACACACCACACACACACACACACACAGTGTCGGAACTTTTTCAGTGTCAGATAGTTAACGGATGGAATGCTTTAGGCAGTGATGTGGTGGAGGCTGACTCCATACACAGTTTCAAGGGTAGATATGATAGAGCCCAGTAGGCTCGGGAATCTGTACACCAGTTGATTGACAGTTGAGAGGCGGGACCAAAGAGCCAAAGCTCAACCCCCGCAAGCACAAATAGGTGAGTACAAATAGGTGAGTACACACACACACACACACACACACACATGTGTGTGTGTGTGTGTGTGTGTGCCTGTGTGTGTGTGTGTGTCGTAATGGCCTGGCTTTGGTCATGTGTCCTGACCAAAGAGCCAAAGCTCAACCCCCGCAAGCACAAATAGGTGAGTACACATACCCTAAATGAGTGGGATATAAGTTAAGTCAAGATGGAAGCACCCTTGGGAATGAGTGATCACAGTGTATTGAACTTTGAGTACCTGGTAGAGCTAGGAATGCTCTACAGGTCGGCGTTCAATCCCCGACCATGCAAGTGGTTGGGCACCATTCCTTCCCCCCGTCCCATCCCAAATCCTTATCCTGACCCCTTCCTAGTGCAATATAGTCGTAATGGCTTGGCGCTTCTCCTGATAGTTCCCTTCCTTTCCCTTCCCTTCCCTTCCCCCACCGAAAAAGAACTAGGAAACATAAGGCTGGCATACCGAAAGGGAAATTGTGAGGAGATGGGAAGCTTCCTAAGGGAAATACCTTGGGACACAGACCTCAGAGCTAAGTCTGTACAAGATATGATGGCCTATGTCACCCAAAAGTGTCAGGAGGCAGTAAGCAGATACATCCCAGCCCAAAAGGAAAAATCCGAGAAGCAAAAGAAGAATCCATGGTATAATAGGGCATGTATGGAAGCAAAGAAACTGAACAAAAGAGCGTGGAGGAACTTCCGGAATAAAAGAACACCAGAAAGCAGAGAGAGATACCAGAGAACCAGGAATGAGTATGTCAGGGTGAGAAATGAAGCAGAGAAAAGTTATGAAAATAATATAGCAAACAAAGCCAAGACCGAACCAAAGCTACTCCACAGTCACATCAGAAGGAAAACAACAGTGAAAGAACAGGTAGTGAAACTTAGAACAGGCGAGTACAGGTATACAGAGAATGACAAAGAGGTGTGTGATGAGCTCAACAAGAGGTTCCAGGAGTCTTCACAACAGAACAAGGTGAGGTCACTATGCTAGGAGAAAGGGAAGTAAACCAGGCGGCCTTGGAAGAGCTCGAAATTACGAGAGAGGAGAGACACCTGCTGGATCTGGATGTTAGGAAGGCTGTTGGTCCAGACGGGATCTCGCCATGGATACTGAAAGAGTGTGCAGAAGCACTTTGCTTGCTATTCTCCATAGTGTATAGTAGGTCACTGGAGACGGGAGACCTACCAGCAATATGGGAGACGGCGAATGCGGTCCCAATATACAAAAAGGGTGACAGGCAAGAGGCACTGAACTACAAGCCAGTGTTCTTGACTTGTATACCATGCAAGGTGATGGAGAAGATCGTGAGAAAAAACCTAGTAGCACATCTGGAGAGAAGGGACTTCGTGACAAATCGCCAACATGGGTTCAGGGAGGGTAAATCTTGCCTGACGGGCTTTATAGAATTCTACGACTAGGTGACAAAGATTAAGCAAGAAAGAGAGGGCTGGGCAGACTGCATTTTCTTGTATTGTCGAAAAGCCTTTGACACAGTACCGCATAAGAGGCTGGTACATAAGCTGGAGAGACAGGCAGGTGTAGCTGGTAAGGTGCTCCAGTGGATAAGGGAGTACCTAAGCAATAGGAAGCAGAGTGTTACAGTGAGGGGTGAGACCTCCGATTGGCGTGAAGTCACCAGTGGAGTCCCACACTGCTCTGTACTCGGTCTATCTTGTTTCTGATATATGTAAATGATCTCCCGGAGGGTATAGATTCGTTTCTCTCAATGTTTGCGGACGATGCCAAAATTATGAGAAGGATTAAGATAGAAGAGGACTGTTTGAGGCTTCAAGAAGAACTAGACAAGTTGAAGGAATGGTCGAACAAATGGTTGTTAGAGTTTAACCCACCCAAATGTAATGTAATGAAGATAGGTGTAGGAAGCAGGAGGCCAGATACAAGGTACCATCTGGGAGAGGAAATTCTTCAGGAGTCAGAGAAAGAAAAAGACTTGGGGGTTGATATCACGCCAGACCTGTCTCCTGCAGCACATATCAAGAGGATAACATCAGCGGCGTATGCCAGGCTGGCCAACATACGAACGGCATTCAGAAACTTGTGTAAAGAATCATTCAGAACTTTGTATACCACATATGTCAGGCCATTCCTGGAGTATGCAGCCCCAGCATGGAGTCCATATCTAGTCAAGGATAAGACTAAACTGGAAAAGGTTCAAAGGTTTGCCACCAGACTAGTCCCAGAGCTGAGAGGTATGAGCTACGAGGAGAGACTACGGGAATTAAACCTCACTTCGTTGGAAGACAGAAGAGTTAGGGGGGACATGATCACCACATTCAAGATTCTGAAGGGAATTGATAGGGTAGATAAAGACAGGCTATTTAACACAAGGGGCACACGCACAAGGGGCCACAGGTGGAAACTGAGTGCCCAAATGAGCCACAGAGATATTAGAAAGAACTTTTTTAGTGTCAGAGTGGTTGACAAATGGAATGCATTAGGAAGTGATGTGGTGGAGGCTGACTCCATACACAGTTTCAAGTGTAGATATGATAGAGCCCAATAGGCTCAGGAATCTGTACACCTGTTGATTGACGGTTGAGAGGCGGGACCAAAGAGCCAGAGCTCAACCCCCGCAAACACAACTAGGTGAGTACAACTAGGTGAGTACACACACACACACACACACACACACACACACACACACACACACACACACACACACACACACACACACACACACACACACACACACACACACATACACACCAACAGGTGAGTACAACTACTTTTTTAGTGTCAGAGTAGTTGACAAATGGAATGCATTAGAAAGTGATGTGGTGGAGGCTGACTCCATACACAGTTTCACGTGTAGATATGATAGAGCCCAATAGGCTCAAGAACCTGTACACCTGTTGATTGACAGTTGAGAGGCGGGACCAAAGAGCTAAAGCTCAACCCTCGCAAGCACAAATAGGTGAGTACACACACACACACACACACACACACACACACACATACACACACACACACACACACACACACACACACACACACACACAGTCTTATCCCAACTTCTTTACCGAGAGGCAGACAAGCGGAGCTCCAGGATATTTCTACAATCCTAAGTATTGTAGTGCAGGATGATGATAGTGAGTGGTGTCCCAGAGAACATAAAGGTATAGTGCTTTTGAAAAATAGGTGAGATTACAGGAATGTGCTAAGGGAAGTGAAAAATTGGATGAGAAAAAGTTGCCCAAGTGTTTCCAGTGCAGAGAAGAACATTCAAGATGGCCACCGGCAAGAGGAAATACAAAACAGACCTTGATTTTGCTGGATTCAATGAAGAAAGCATTGATATAACCAGTCTATACAACAAGTTGGTAAAATTAGATACTATAGTGAACTCTCATGTATAAATAATTAATAAATTGAAAGAAAGTAATGACCATTTAAATAGCAAAATTGTATGTCTTGAGGGTTTAGTGAAAGACTTGCGCAAGGATAAGAATCAATTGGATACAAATTGCAAAGCCATGGAAGAAGAAAATATACTCTTAAAAATAGCTATGGAAGAAGTTTAAGTAAATTTAAACATAAATGACTACAATAGGTTAAGTAAGGAAATTCAACAGGAGAAACAGCTTTTGTCAGCACAGATAGAAGAAGTTACTCAGGGAATAGAACAGTGCAAGAAAGATATGCAACTCACCTATGCACAAGTGGCCAAGGAGAAGGAAAAAATTGAAGAAGCAGTAAAGGAAGTCAAACACTGCAGCAACCAAGTTAAAACAAACATTAGGCTGGATGTGAGAAAAGAATTGACATCAAACCCGAAGTTGGTGCAAAACACAGTTGATCGGAGTAAGTCCCTGATAATTTTTGGCTGCAAAGAAAAGGAGATAACATCTAGGTCAGAAAGAGTTGTAGAAGAAGCAAAAGTAGTAGATCAAATTGTTGGCCTCGTGGAAGGTCTTACGACCATAGAGAATGTGTGCGACTACAGGAGAATAGGCAGATATGTAAAAGGGAAAGATCGACCTTTGAGGATCACCCTAAATGGTGCCAAACAGATGGAAGAAGTACTAAGGAATGCTAGAAAATTACAAAGTGATGAGGATGGGAAAGTGTGGTCGTTAAGACGAGATCTTTCAAAAGAAGATAGAGATAAGCTGAAACTGAACCTCGCCGAGGCAAAACGTTTAAATGAGAGCAGGAATGAAGAAGAAATCAATTCTTTTTTCTACAAAGTGATATGGGTAGTCAGACCAGTAAAGTGGCACATAAAGGCAAACCAACAAAATCATTAGAGAGAGGGAGAGTGAAAAATAAGAAGAGGAGGAACAAGTTCCTGAAGATTGCATACACCAACATAGATGGAGTAAGATCGAAGATACTGGAGTTAAGTGATGTAATACAGCTGCAGACACCAGACATTGTTGCACTCACGGAGACAAAACTTGAAGATGTTATTTTAAATGAGGTCATATTCCCAAGGGGCTACTCAATTTGGAGACGGGACAGAAAAATTAGGAAAGGCGATGGCGTTGCTGTGCTGGTAAAAGAACACCTAAAGGTGAACGAAATAATGACTACCAATCCACAAGAAGTTGACATAATAGCACTAGAGATCTGCCATGAGGATGATAAACTAATGATCATAAATGAATATAGTCCACTGCCAAGCAGCACATGGTCAAAGGAGGAGCTAGATAGTAAACGAGAAGGTCTTATAACAATAATAAGAGAGATCATAGCGAGAGCGGATAACGATAGAACACGACTGTTGATAGTCAGCGACTTCAACTTGAAATCCATAGACTGGGAAGCATATGAAGCTAAAACAGAAGATTTTTGGACCTGTAAATTTGTAGACCTCATCCTGGAAACATTCTTGTATCAACATGTTAAACAAGCTACGAGGATGAGGGAAGGGGACGTTCCCTTCATGCTAGATTTGATATTTACCAGGAAGGAGGAAGAAATATTTGACATTCAGTACCTTCCTCCCTTGGGTAAAAGAGACCATGTCTTTTTGGGAATAAAGTATGCAATGCATTAGAATCTGGAAGAAAATAAGAAGGTTCATGCAAATGAAAAACCTGACTTTAGGAGAGAACATTATGGCAACCTTAGAAATTTTTTTAGTGAGTATAATAGGACAGACTTGTTGCTAGGCAAGGAAGTGAATGAGATGTATGTCAAGATTTGTGAAATATATGATAAAGGCACAAAAAATTTATACCAAAACAGAGATGCAGAAGTAGGAAACAGGATTGGTTCAACAGAAATTGCGAGAGGGCCAGAGACCAAAAGACACAAAAATGGAATCAATACAGGAAGAGGCCAAACCCCCAAACATACCAGCGATACAAAGATGCGAAACAACTACACGGCAGTGAGGAGAGAGGCAGAAAGAAATTTTGAAAAAGGGATTGCAGACAAATGTAAAACAGAACCAGGTCTATTCTATAAATTCATAAACAACAAATTGCAGGTAAAGGATAATATTCAGAGGTTGAAAATGGGAAATAGATTCACGGAAATGAAAAGGAAATGTGTGAAACATTAAAAAAGTTCCAAAGTGTGTTTGTACAAAATGAAATCTTCAGGGAACCAGATACAATAAGAATTCCAGAGAACAACAT
This sequence comes from Procambarus virginalis, assembly GCA_020271785.1. Classification (NCBI taxonomy): domain Eukaryota; kingdom Metazoa; phylum Arthropoda; class Malacostraca; order Decapoda; family Cambaridae; genus Procambarus; species Procambarus virginalis. The sequence continues at coordinate 83,174 of WNGS01014239.1, forward strand.
AGAGCACATAGAGGTGTCTAGAGAACGAAGTGGAAAAAATGCTCAAGGAGCTAAATAAGAACAAAGCAGTTGGTCCAGATGGAGTTTCACCATGGGTTCTGAGAGAATGTGCACCTGAGCTCAGCATTCCTCTTCAACTGATTTTTCAGGCATCCCTGTTTACAGGAGTTGTAGCTGATGTGTGGAAAAAGGCTAACATAGTTCCAATCTACAAAAGTGGAAGCAGGGAAGACCCCTTAATTATAGACCTGTATCATTGACAAGTGTAATAGTCAAAATATTGGAAAAATAATTAAAACTAAATGGGTAGAACCCTGGAGAGAAATGATATAATATCAGACAGACAGTATGGTTTTCGATCTGGAAGATCCTGTGTATCGAATTTACTCAGTTTCTATGATCGAGCAACAGAGATATTACAGGAAAGAGATGGTTGGGTTGACTGCATCTATCTGGACCTAAAATGCTTTCGACGAGTTCCACATAAGAGGGCTGTTCTGGAACTGGAAAATATTGGAGGGGTGACAGGTAATCTTCTNCCCGGCCTGAGGGAGGAGGCCCCTCCCAGCGTGTGAGTGAGGCTCGCCCAGCGAGGTGGCGCATGGACTCGCCCACGGGGGAGTCCACTCTCATAAATGTAGAAGACAGATAGGGATTGGAGACAAAGATGTTGTGTGATTAATTTTGTTTATGTGTTAAAAGGGAAACATTTTATTGAGTGCAAATGGGTTGCAGGTTTGTCTTTGGGAAGAAGTTGCTGAGGACTTCGAAGCCAGCACAGAAGGAGTATGGGTGAGACTCCAGGCAGTGGAGGAGAAGGACCTCGATCTGTGAGGAGAAGCAGTGAGGAGTAGGGTCACGTGCTTCTGCAGAGGTGGTGAAGTGCCACAGTTATTCGAGAAACTTATGGTGCAGCAGCCAAGAGCTGTGGATGATCCTAGTAGGAGTAGGAAGCACCATACTTGGTCCAAGGAATCTTCATGTTAGCAGCCTGGAGAGCTGCAGAGGATCTGGTGTTTAAGCCCTGAGAACCTGAAGTTGTCAGGGTAGTGAAATATTCTAACTGATCCTTGTATGGAGGTGAGAGTGTTTGTCATTAGCGTGAACGACGCAGTGAGAGGTGAGTGATCGTTTGCCACTTATGTGCCAAGAGTGTATATTGAAGTTTAGAGCTACAGACGTAGGCAGGAGTACCTACAGATATATGTATTCTAAGACTGATAGAATGGTCGATTGATTCGTTGTGTGGCACGAATCATTTATACTGATATATATATATGTATGTTATTGCATTCAAATGCTGATTTGCCTTATTTGTGTTTATAGGTATATATATATGTATACATTCTCTTGATGGTAGTGTAACATTATATTGTAAGACTTAATCTACTTGAGGAGGTCGATAATATTAGGTAATACCAAGAGATAGGATACTACTTAGCAAGCTGAGGATAGAGTTCTGATGGTGTTGGAGTGCAACCTGATTATAATAGTACAGAGTATAGGATTCATCATTATTATTATATGTATGCATGTATTGTTATGTACTTCGTCCAGTAAATGTATTCAAATTTGCTGGTGTTTGCACTTGTCCCAGTGAGGCTTCCCAGGAAATAGTAAAGAAGGAGAGAGAGAGCAAGAAACAGGAACCACTGCTGTGGACAGGGTAAGACAGAAGTCTAGGAAGACAAAGGGGATTGAGGAGGTCATATTCCATAAGGAGAGAGTGGGGAGTCACAGCAGCTCGAGTGGGTGTGTGCACGTGACAACAAGGCTGCGTGTTGGAGCCGCATCCCCTAAACGTGTGACGTTGAGCCCCTCTCCAAGAGCCAGAAGTGCCTAGTGTGATCTCCTAGTGAAATATGAGCATTTGTCGAGTTGTGGGTTGGGTGGTCCATCAGCGGTAACACCACCCAAAACCACCACCGCAACAATTGTCAGCAAACATTGAGAGAAATGAGTCCTCCAGGAGATCATTTATGTAAATCAGAAACAGGATAGGACCGAGTACAGAGCTTTGTGGGACTCCACTGGTGACTTCACGCCAATCTGAGGTCTCACCCCTCACTGTAACACTCTGCTTCCTATTGCTTAGGTACTCCCTTACCCACTGCAGCACCTTGCCAGCTACACCTGCCTGTCTCTCCAGCGTATGTACCAGCCTCTTATGGGGTACTGTGTAAAAGGCTTTCCGACAATCCAAGAAAATGCAGTCCGCCCAACCTTCTCTTTCTTGTTTAATCTTTGTCACCTGGTCGTAGAATTCTATTAAGCCAGTAAGGCAAGATTTACCCTCCCTGAATCCATGTTGGCGATTTGTCACGAAGTCCCTTCTCTGCAGATGTGTTACTAAGTTTTTTCTCACTATCTTTTCCATCTTCTTGCATGGTATACAAGTCAAGGACACTGGCCTGTATTTCAGTGCCTCTTGTCTGTCACCCTTTATGTATATTGGGACCACATTCGCCGTCTTCCATATTTCTAGTAGGTCTCCCGTCTCTAGTGACCTACTATACACTATGGAGAGTGGCAAGCAAAATGCCTCTGCACACTCTTTCAGTACCCATGGAGAGATCCCGTATGGACCAACAGTCATTCTCACATCCAGATCCTACAGACGTCTCTTGACCTCATCTCTCGTAATTTCTAACCCTTCCACGACCGCCTGGTTTAATTCCCCTCTCTCCTAGTGCAGTGACCTCACCTTGTTCTATTGGAAGATCTCCTGGAACCTCTTGTTGAGTTCTTCACACACCTCTTTGTCTTTCTCTGTATTCCTGTCCTCGCCTGTTCTAAGTTTCATTACCTGTTCTTTCCCTGTTGTTTTCCTCCTGTTGTGACTGTAGAGTAGGTTTGGTTCGGTCTTAGCTTTGCTAGCTATGTCATTTTCATCATTTTTCTCTGCTTCTCTTTTCACTAACATTTTCATTCCAGGTTCTCTGGTATCTCTCTCTCTCTGCTTTCTGGTGTTCCGTTATTTCGGAAGTTCCTCCACACTCTTTTGTTCAGTACCTTTGCCCTATTAAACCCTGCATATACATGCCCTATTAAACCATGGATTCTTCTTTTGCTTCTCGGATTTTTCCTTTTGGGCCGGGATAAACCTGTTTACTGCCTCCTGACACTTTTGGGTGACATAGTTCATCATATCTTGTACAGACTTAGCTCTAAGGTCTGTGTCCCATGGTATTTCCCTTAGGAAACTTCTCATCTCATAATTCCCCATTCGGTATGCCAGCCTTTTGTTTTCTAGTTCTATTTTGGGGGAGATAAATCCTAGCTCTACCAAGTACTCAAAGATCAATACATTGTGATCACTCGTTACCAAAGGGTGCTTCCAACTTAACTTCCCTTATATCCCACTCATTTAGTGTAAATATCAGGTCGAGCATGGCTGGTTCATTTTCCCCTCTCATTCTTGTTGGTTCCTTGATTTGTTGGCTTAGAACGTGTCTTGTTGCCACGTCCAGCAGCTTAGCTCTCCATGTATCTGGTTAGCCATGTGGGGTCTCCGTTCTCCCAATCTATCTTCCCGTGGTTGAAGTCTCCCATGATTAGTAGTCCAGATCCATTCCTGCTAGCAACATAAGCTGCTCTCTCAATTATGTTAATGGTGACCATGAGTGTGTGTTTTTGAGTAGTGGTGGGGGAGTGTGTTTGGTGGTGAGCGTGTGTGTTTGACTATTGGTGAGGTTGTGTGTTTGGTGGTGAGTGTTTGTGTTTTTCAAGTGGTGAGAGAGTGTGTGTTTGGTGGTGAGTGTGTGTTCTCAGCTAGTTGTACTCACAAAGTAGTGCTTGCGGGGGTTGAGCTTTGGATCTTTGGACTCGTCTCTCAACAGTCAATCAACTGGTGTAGAGATTATTGAGCCTATTGGGCTCTATTCAAATCTTCATGTGAAACTGTGTATGGAGTCTGAAAAAAATTCTTTCTAATGCCTCTGTGGTTCAATTGGGTACTAAATTTTCACCTCTGTCCCCTAGTTCAACCTGTGCTAAATAGTTTGTCTTTGTCCACCCTGTCAATTCCCCCTGATAATATTATAGGTGGTATACCTTGCATGGTATACAAGTTAGGGAAGCTGGCCTGTAGTTTCTCCATGTTCTTTTACTCAATTGCTTCGTTACCTAACATTCCTGATTGAACCATGGATTCTTCTGTTGCTTTTAATTTTTCTCTTTTAGGGCCTAGAGAAACCAGTCTGCAGCTTCTTGGCACTTCTAAATGACGTAGTCCATCATATCCTGTACAGTCTAAGAGTTTTGTTTCCCATGGTATTCCCGTTAGAAAGTTCCTTATCTCGTCATATTTTCCTCTTCGGTAATTTAGCCTTTTCCCTTCCGATCCCATCCTTGGATAGGTTATCCCTACCTCCACCAGATACTCAGATGTCAATACACTGTGGTCACTCATTCCCATGGGGGGTTCAAATTGGATTTCCCTTATTTCTAACTCGTTCAAGATGAATATCAGGTCGAGTTTAGCTGGTTTGGCATTCCCCTCTCATTCTTGTGAGTCCCCTGATATGTTGGCACAGAAATTTTCTTGTTGTCACGTCCATGAGTTTAGCTCTCCGTGTATCTTCCCCTCCACGTGGTTCCCCATTCTCCGCGTTTATCTTTCTATTGTTAATTGTTGTGTGTTTGACTAGTGGTGAAGGAGTATGTGTTTGGTGGTGAGTGTGAGTGTTTGACTAGTGGTGAAGGAGTATGTGTTTGACTAGTGGTGAGCGAGTGTGTGTTTGACTGTTGGTAATCGGGTGTGTGTACTAACTTAGACGTACTTATCTAGATATGCTTGGAAGGTCGATTTATGTATGCTCCTAGCTCCGCCTTCCGAACGTTCGTAGATTGTCAAAATACAGTGAATCATTTCTCACGCTTTTATCATATTTACATGTAAAATTTCGAATCGAATTTGTTTCAGCGACTTCTGCAACTAACCTGTTTCATTTACTAACAGCCCAAAAACTGAAAAAAATTCTTCCTGCTGTCTGTATAACTCATTTGCGTCTCCAGTTTCCATCTATGACTCCTCGTTCTGCTGTTCCTAGCTTTGAACAACGCTGATTTGTCTCCTTTGCTATTTGACTCATTATCTTATATGTTGTTACCATGTCTCCCCTATCTCTCCTTACCTCCAGTGTCGAGGTAAGTGTCTGACAGTCAAGAAATATGCAGTTTGCCCATCCATCTCTCTTTTGCCTATCTCATGTTGTTGTCCAGCAAGTTTTTCAAGTAAAATTTTTCTTTACTAAAATCATGCTGGTGCCTTGAGACAATGTTCTAAATTTTCTACTAGCCTGCTTCGAATCAGTCGCTCTAGCAATTTTTTTTTTTGCAGGGAAATTCCTTCGCGGGTCCTAAGCCTCTGGCTGGACTACTAAGTGTTGCTTGTTTCTGCTTTATTTGTGTGGAATATGAGTATTTATGACTCGAATGGTCGCTTCATTAATATTTTGCCCCATGTGTTTAACAACTTCTTCTGCTCTATTGAATCTAAGTTGAAATCGTAATGGGTTTGCAACTGTGCAGTGTGTTAGATAATGTTCCAGTGGTCTGCCGGGCATTTTTCCACAGTGCTGACATTTCCTCTCATCTTCTGGAATCTGTAAGCCTATTTCCCATGCACATGGGTATCCAAGCCTGATGCAATGTAAGTGTACTTCTGTTGTTTTACTGCTCCCTTTCATCAAAATATGGGGTTCATAGTTGGTTGAATTCATGTACCAACCTGCAGATCCTGATGTTGCAACTACTGTGCTGTGGTCACTGTACATCTTTTGCATTATTCTATTTCTAATTACCTTCCTAATCTGTGATAGACTCTGTGGTATGTAAATGTCTCCATTACTTCTCTCAGTTGCAAGTTTTGCAGCTTCGTCTGCAATGTTACTTCCTATTATTCCCACATGACTTGAATCCCAGTTGATAAGTACATGCCCTGACGTTTGAGTGTTTACATTAATGCTATGACATTTGTGATCAGATAGATGTTGTCGCATATGTGTTCATGCTCTAGCAATTAGCAAGGGATACTTGTTAGTGATATGAGTCTGCAATTTAACGATTTCTGTCTTTCTCCTTCTCTGTGTGTGTGTACTCACCTATTTGTGCCTGCAGGATCGACCTCCAACTCTTGGATCCCGCTTTCCTAGCCGTTGGTTGTCTAATGCATTTAACATTGGTCTAACTCTTGACCTATTTCTCTATCATGCCTGCTTTTAAAGTAATGAATGGAGTTAGCCTCTACATCCTGCTCTTTTAGGTCATTCCATTTACTCACTACCCTTACGCTAATTGAAAACTTTCTAACATCTCTATGATACATCTGTTTCTCAAGCTTCCATTCGTGCCCCTTTGTTCAATTGTTTTTCAATGTAAACATTTCCTTTCTTTCCACCTTGTCAATCGCTCTATTTTATACGTCTGTATCATATCCCTCCTCTCCCTCTTCCTTTCTAACGTCATCAGGTTTAGTTCCTTCAATCCGTCTTAGTACCTAATCCCTCGTAGCTACGGGACGAGTGCCGTTGCAAACTTCTGCACCTTTTCGAGCTTCCTTATGTGTTTTTATTGAGATGGGGGCTCCACGCTTGGGCGCCATACTCTAGGACTGGCCTCACACAGGAGGTATACAGGAATCTAAAAGCCTCCTTATTCAAGTTTCTGTCACCGGGTTTGACTTTTGCCGTATGCGGCTGACGTTATTCTATTTATATGAGCCTCTGGAATTAAGTTTGATGTTATGTCCACTCCCAGGACTTTTTCTCTAGACGTTTGAGGGAGGTAGTTTCCCCTTCATCGTATGTTGGCCTTTTGGTCTTCTAGTTCCTGTCCCCATTTCCATCACTTTGCATCTACTTGGTCACTTGTTAGTGTTGAACTCTTGCAGCCATTTCTCGGACCATCTCTGCACCTCTGATCAAATCATCCTGGATAATTTTAAAGTCATCATCTGTCTCAACCCTCTTCATTAGTTTTGCATCATCTGAGAACATCGACTTAAAGGACTCATCTGCAGTCAAGTCATTAACATAAATTAGAAATACCATTGGATCCAGCACTTATCCTTGAGGCACCCCGCTTGTTTCCCTACGCCAGTACGATTCCTCGCCCCTCACTGTTATTCTCAGACACCTGTTTGTCTCGTAATTCTTTACCATGTGAGTGCGCTTCTGTCTACTTCTGCTTACCTCTCAAGTTTGTATAGTAGCTTCTGTGTGGTACTGTATCAAATGTTTTTTGGCAGTCCAGAAATATGTAATCTGCCCAGCCTTGTCTGTCATGCGTTATGTTCATTATCTTATCATAAAACACCAGGAGGTTCGTAAGGCATGATTTCTCTTCTCTAAAGCCGTGTTGATGTTTACTTACAAACCTAATTCTTTCTAGGTGTGCAACTAGCCTTATCCTTATAATTCTATTACATAGTAGTAGTACTTCTTTGCATGGATTCTTGTGAACGACACTGATCTGTAGTTAAGTGCATCTTCTATATCTCCTTTCTTATAGATTGGCACCACACTTGCATTCTTCCAGCTGCTAGGTAATTTTCCCTGTGTAGGTGACTCATTATAGATTAATGTTAGAGGTATGCTGAGGGATTGTGCTGCTTCTTTTAACATCCATGGTGATACTCTATCTGGGCCAGTAACTTTAATTACATTCAGCGATGCTAGCTGTATTCTTACTTCCTCTGCTGTTACCTTAATATCTAGTAGTTTCTCATCAGGGGCTACTTCCTCATCTAGCTCTGGGAGCTGTTCAGGCTCAGTAGGGAATACTCCATGGAAGCTAGCTTTGAGCTCCTCACAAATTTCTTTTTCATTTTCTGTATACTGCCCTCCCCTTTTCGTAACCTAGTCACTGGGTCATTTACTGTCATTTTTTCTTTTTATATGGCTATGTAGGAGTTTTGTTGACTCTTTGCTTTGGAGCCAATATCATTTTCATAGTCTGTTTTTGCTAATCTTCTTATGCTTATTAATTATTCCTGACCCTGTTGCATTTATTCCAGTTCCTGTCTTTTGCCTTCTGTATTTCCTCCAATCCCTCATGCTTTTTTGCTTGTACTTCCTGGCACTGTCTATTGTACCACGGTTTATATTTTGTTTTCCAGTTTTTCTCTTAATGGTGGTATGAATCTCTCTTTTACCTCTTTGCACCTCAGATTTATTAGGCCCATCATTTCCTGGACCATCTTCCCTCTGAGTTCCTACTCCCATTGTACACTTCCCAGGTGCTCTCTTATTTTCATGAAGCCTCCTTTAATTATAGTCTACTCTCCCCTTTCCGACTCCTTGTCTTATGGGCACTGTTCTGAGTTCCATCATATAGCCGAGTACCAGTACACAATGGTCACTTGCTTCTAGTGGTATTTCATGCTCTAAGTTCTCAATGTCTTCCACATTCTGGGTGAAGATCAAGTGCAGTATGCTTGGTATATCTCTTCCCCTTTCTCTTGTGTCCTCCTTTACATGCTGTGTTAAGAAGTTTCTTTTTACAACTTCCACTATTTTCACTCCCAACGTTTCTTCCCCACATAGGGATTTCTGGAATTCCAGTTAAGCTCTCCATGAATTAGGTCCCCATGATCAGAAGTTTAGCTCTCATTTTGTATGTCACTGTTGCTGCTCTCTGCAATGCTTCCATGCATGCTTTGCTATTGTCATCATACTCCTGCCTGGGTCTTCTGTTGTAAATTACCTGAACCAAAATTAATTTTCCATCTGCTGTCAGTGTCCCAATGATGGAATCTGTGTATACTTTTTCACTCTGATTCAAGAGTTCTTCAAATTTCCACTCCTGCTTTACATCGAGTTCAACTCTTTCTCCTTTCCTTGTTGTCTTTCTTTCCTAATCACTTGGAACCCCTCTGGAAATATGCGTCTGAGATCATTTAATTTATTTTCGTTTCCACTATTGCAATCAAATTTAGATCATCTTCACTTATTCTTTCTTTAATTTCCTCTGCTCTGTTTGTAAGTCTGTCGGCGTTCGTGTACCAAACCTCCAGACTCTTCTTGGACACCCAATTCCCATGATTTCAGTGTCAGGCAGTGGGTGGGAGTCCGGTGGTGAGGTGGGGGGGGGGGTCAGGGAGTGGATGATAGTCTGGGTGGGTCAGGGAGTGGGTGGGAGCCTGGGTGGGTCAGGGAGTGGGTGGGAGCCTGGGTAGGGTCAGGGAGTGGGTGGGGTTAGGGAGTGGGTGGGAGCCTGGGTGGGGTCAGGAGTGGGTGGGGTTAGGGAGTGGGTGGGAGCCTGGGTGGGGTCAGGGAGTGGATGGGAGCCTGGGTGGGGTCAGGGAGTGGGTGGGGTTAGGGAGTGGTGGGAGCCTGGGTAGGGTCAGGGAGTGGGTGGGGTTAGGGAGTGGGTGGGAGCCTGGGTGGGGTCAGGGAGTGGATGGGAGCCTGGGTAGGGTCAGGGAGTGGGTGGGGTTAGGGAGTGGGTGGGAGCCTGGGTGGGGTCAGGGAGTGGGTGGGAGCCTGGGTAGGGTCAGGCAGTAGGTGGGGTTAGGGAGTGGGTGGGAGCCTGGGTGGGGTCAGGGAGTGAGTGGGAGCCTGGGTAGGGTCAGGAGTGGGTGGGTTAGGGAGTGGGTGGGAGCCTGGGTGGGGTCAGGGAGTGGGTGGGAGCCTGGGTAGGGTCAGGCAGTAGGTGGGGTTAGGGAGTGGGTGGGAGCCTGGGTGGGGTCGGGAGTGGGTGGGAGCCTGGGTGGGGTCAGGGAGTGGGTGGGAGCCTGGGTAGGGTCAGGGAGTGGGTGGGGTTAGGGAGTGGGTGGGAGCCTGGGTGGGGTCAGGGAGTGAGTGGGAGCCTGGGTAGGGTCAGGGAGTGGGTAGGGTCAGGGAGTGGGTGGGAGCCTGGGTGGGGTCAGGGAGTGGGTGGGTTAGGGAGTGGGTGGGAGCCTGGGTAGGGTCAGGGAGTGGGTGGGGTTAGGGAGTGGGTGGGAGCCTGGGTGGGTCAGGGAGTGAGTGGGAGCCTGGGTAGGGTCAGGAGTGGTAGGGTCAGGGAGTGGGTGGGAGCCTGGGTGGGGTCAGGGAGTGGGTGGGGTTAGGGAGTGGGTGGGAGCCTGGGTAGGGTCAGGGAGGTGGTGGGGTTAGGGAGTGGGGGGAGCCTGGGTGGGGTCAGGGAGTGAGTGGGAGCCTGGGTAGGGTCAGGGAGTGGGTGGGGTCAGGGAGTGGGTGGGAGCCTGGGTGGGGTCAGGGAGTGAGTGGTAGTCTGGGTGAGTCAGGGAGTGGGTAGGAGTCTGGGTTATACGAACATAAACAACCCTACCTAACCTAACCTAACCTATCTTAACTTAACCTAAGATAACCAATAGTGCACTTATCAAAAACGTTCTATATGTACAAGGGCGATGGCTCGACATCCTGTTATCTTGAAATACTCTCAGACACGAATAGCTATCCTACAGCAAAAGAATAAAACCATTACTTATCTTAGAGTTTACCTAGCCCGACCGCTATCAATCTAACTAAATGTCTTCCTGGCTGCAGCACCCCCCACCCATCTGCCTCTACAAGGGTGGATGACGAACGGATCTAGATTTATTCTTATACTTATTAAACTGAAATTACAAGCAACAATCGATCTCAATTAACACAATCATACTTCAATATACTGTTTGTCACAACATGCTACAAAATATTACTGAAAAGTATAAAATTCTCATTGGCTTAAATATAAGAGTATTACTTCTAAAAGGAGACGACATCAGTGGCACTCACACATGACAATATCTCAGTCCTGTCACAGGTTCAGATAGACAGGACATTTCCTGTCCCCTACTCCCCAACAAGACAAGCCAGACAAGCCATATGTTGCCAAATCTAGCTTATATAATATAAGAGCCAACCACATATATATTTATATAATGTCCATTTTAGGTAACTAGCCTACCTTGAGTTTATCTTTGAGGTGCTTGCCGTGCTTAGCGTCCCGCGGCCTCGTACGTCAAAC
>WNGS01014239.1:102149-117481 GCA_020271785.1 Procambarus virginalis
ATATAAATTGTCAAATATAGGATTATTATATGAAATAATTTTTATGTGTGTTTGTGTCCCCCCTCCCTTAATACTTACTGGTACCAGCGCCTATGTTTATCACAGGGTTTATGGGATCATACCCTTGAGGATAGTAAATGTAATAGGGCTTAGTAATACATAATCCTGTGGCAGGTACGAGCCAAGGTTACCAAAGCGGGGTTCATAACAGGTTTATCCATGAACAACCCGTCCTCGCAAATTCGTATAGTCAATATTGACTTATTAGTTACCTGCATAGGTGACTTACTAAACATAATAGTTTCCCTTGAAAAGCTTCATAGAAAACACCGACCTTACCTAACCTACTTAATATGTTAAAATAAACATCTTATAGCTTCGTAATTACAATTGTTACTTAACCTATTATAGGTATAGGTTAGGTAATAATTGTAATTACGAAGCAATAAGATGCTTATCTTAACATACTAAGTAGGTTAGGTAAGGTCGGTGTTTTCTATGAAACTTTTCAAGGGAAACTATTATGTTAAGTATGTCACCTATGCACATATTTATTAAGTCAATATTGACTATACAAATTTGCGAGGACGGGTTGCCATGAAGCATGCTGTGTGTGCACTCACGCCAGGAGTACATGGGTCTCGGCCAGAAGAGAAAGTGCAACACCTTAAATCTACTGATTAACCTCACTTCTTGGGTAAACACTTGCTCGTAATGGTTGATAGTTTTTCCTATTATTGTGAAGTGGTTCCTATCCAGGACAAAACAGCAGAAACTATAGCCAGTGCATTCCATGATCGAATAATTTGCAAATACATTATTCCTATTCTTTTCCTTTCAGACAATGGTCCTGAGTTCAGTAATAGTATCTTAACTAGTTTTTTAAAGTTTATATAACATTAAAAATTGTAGTATTATAACATATCATCCAGAATGTAATGGGATAGCAGACCGTACTAAGAGGAAAGTGTTAGATGCTTTGAGAGTCACTTTGAATTTTGATAACAGCAATTGGAATGAATTTATCCCATTAGTACAGTGTGCCATAAATTGCTCAATTAATTAATGTCTCAACAGGAGACACCCTTCATTCTATTCTTTATGGTACAGATAATATTCTTCCTAAGGAATTGATTAATGTACCCCCCTGCCCCTTTGTATAATCCAGATTATTATGTTCAGGTGTAGACATATGCAACTAGTTTTCAAAAAATTATAGAATACTTGTCTAATGCAGCAGTAGAGTTTACTCTAGCAGGGACTGCACGACCTCAGCCCATTAAGATAACTGTTAGATCTATAGAAATGATCCTTAACCACTGTGATGCGCCATGTTTAATGGGGCATTTCCCCTGTTTGCCGATAATCAAGTGTTCCCCCCAAAAATTTTATCTCCGTAAAAATGATAAATTCCCTTCCCTGAAAACGTACATATAAATTTTTTTAATAAATTCCACTTTCTCTGGCTGTGGAGACGTAGAGAAGAGGGCGTGTGATGTCATCGTTTGGTGTGCGCTCGTGCATGAAGCTCCCAGAGTCGGTAGCGCGCGCCATTCAAGCACCGCAAGTTGCCACAAATATTTTTTTATTATTTGTTCTATGTATTTCCAATGCGTTTTTATTTGTTTTTATGATTATATTTGATACACATTTGTATCCTTTACAATATGTATATAGTGGAACGTTCATAATGTTCTATAGAACTGTGATACATGTGTCAGTAATGTGTCCACAATACAGTAAATGTTTATTGTCGCAACATTACATGTTCAAAATTCACTAAAATTAGAATATACTGTATACAGTTTCATACAATATTTACACACTAACATACTGTATTACGTACTCAGTACTTGGCAAGTGTGTGTGATTCAAAAAAGCATTCCATAAGACAGAACGTGACTTTGCACTCGACGCATATGTTACACACAAATTTTCGCTTCCTGGGTTATCATTCTGAGTGCTTGCAAACTATGCACTCACGTAGACCTTTGAATCTAGTTCCTGTAGGTGTAGGTAGGAAGGCTTGTGAATTGACAGAAAGTCTTTAGCACATAGTCTGTTGCAAACTAAATGTGGTGTTATTTGTTCATGAACAACTGCCCTTACACTGTCTTCTTGGCCATACTTTACGAGTAATTGCGACACCAGAGCCTGACTAAAAAGTCGGATTGATGGTTTTGTGCCTGTTTTCACCAAATACACGTTGAAACAGTTGAGCGCTGTTATGTCCACAAGATGAAAGAAGAAGAATTGCCTTGTCCACTTTACACGTTTGCGAACACACTCGACGGCACCAACCATCATGTCACATTTATCTACCAGTCTCATATTTATATTGTATTCACTGACACAATCTGGTTTATACAATGTTGCATCAGCTCTATGTATCACTTTGCCACTGACAATATATTGACTTCACGTCTGTCTCTCCAACGCACTGACAAGATCTTGTCACATTTTCTTAGTTCACATTCACCTACACGAATATTATTGTCAAAAACTGGCATTTCTTTCCTATTTGTCCATACAGTGCCCCACACACCTCTCGTGTTATGTTCAAGCAAGAACATTGTTAGCAAGGGGCTCGTATAATAATTGTCAGTGTACAGAATGTGCCCCTTGTTCAGCAATGGTTCCGTCAGCGTCTTCACCACACTGCCAGAAATACCCGTGAGGATCTTGTGTGGGTATGTCTACCTTTGTACCGGAATATAATATCATATCAATCACAATTCCGGTTTCACAGTCGCACAGTACAAAGAATTTGGGGCCAAAATGGTGCCGTTTTGATGGGATGTACTGTTTAAAGAGAAGATATCCTTTGAAAAGAACTAGGGATTCATCAATGACAAGATTCTGTCCAGGTACAAAGTAATCACAAAATTTCCCTCTGATATTGCTGAATACTTTTCTCACTCTCTAAAGACGATAATTTCTATGAACATTTGCAAGGTTTTCAAAGTGTAGGCACCGCAGTAGTATCAGGAACCATTCTCGCGACATGTACTGGTTGAACACAGCGGATGGAACAGCGCAGTTTTTATTCCAATCAACCTGTATTACATATTTCACCGAATGTTTCATGAGCATACACAGAGCAAGGAGCACATACAACTCCACCACGATGGTCTCTGTTACCACCCTTGAGACTAAATAAGGTTCTTCTCCCAGCAGTGTTAAAAATAATATTAAATCGGCCTTGCCAACAGTTGTCTAGGGGTATTGATACTTCACTGCATAAAATGGGGAACAATATATTTATGCTAAGGGGGACAAACATAACATTTAAATGGTACGTAATAAAGCCAGAAATATTCTCTGGTATGCATTATCATAAATAAAACTCCTTATTGAGCCATGAGCAATATCACCAGAAAATGAATACATAAAAGGGAATATACACAATCATCTAACCAGAGAGTTAGCCTAATAATAGCTAAAAATAACAGACACCAATGACTTAACTTAATACATGACTCCTCTCGACAAACGCCTCCACGCTACTGCCGGAATGCTGGCTTTGCCAGGACGGCGTCCACCATAATATCAACTAACTATCCACATAACATTGTGGAAATTCTAATAATAAATTGTAGTACTAATAATCAAGACATTATTAATTTAATCTTAAGAGTACATAATGACATTCTGTTAACAATAGAATTTAATGGCAACTAAATATTTGAATTAAATCAAGGTTAAATCATAAACACTCGCTTGACAACACATTCCCACGCTAGCCACACACAGAGAAACCAAACATGAGAATTCTAACACAAAAGCCTCATGCAATATAATTCAACTCAGGCACACAGCAGCATGCTATAATATATAATATATAAAATCTCATATCATACAACTGGATGATATATTAATTAGAGAATAAGATAATACAGTAATAACAGAATCAAGAGTAATGATAGAATCTAGCAAGATTCGTAACAGTCTCCTTCCAACGTGCCCTACGAGAAGCAGGTAATAAGCCACCTGCAACGAGTTGCCCTGCATACCTGTTTGTTTCTTCAACAAGATGTTGCATGAATTGCTCATCAAAATTTGAAAAATAATATTCACTTTCCGTCATGTCCTCCCAAAGGAGGACACGATTCACACATGATAGTGAAATATGGATCTCAGAATACAATCTTTTCAGATGTGATAGGAAACACAGGCTAAAGGGTGGAGTCAGCCTATTCATCAAGGACACACTCATCTGCACTGAGCTGCTAAACATCACAAACAATAAGATGGAAGTGCTGATAATCAAAATAGAGATTCTAAATGTAGTTATTGTCCTTGTTTACAAGTCCCTGGAGGCAAATCCTCAGCAGTTTAAAGACCAATTAATGAAAATAGAACACTACTTAGAAAACCTCACAAATCCAGCCCTAAGCATTATCCTGTTTGGGGACTTTACCCAACGACACCTGAAATGGAAGCACCTAACTAATACAGTTATGTCAGAGAATTCCAGGATGTAGCGTAAATGAACAGGCACATACAAATGGCCTACTATGGATGTGCGACAGATTTTGTCTTAAACCACCAAATAGTAGAACCAACTAGAAAAGAGTACACATTGGACCTCATTTTTACTAATAATGACAAATTGATCAGGGAACATAATGATTACAAATACCTGTTACTCAGATCGTAACCTAGTTGAAGTTCTGACAAGCATGGTCCTGCAAGTAGCACAGACCTGCACAACCAGTCCCGAGCCCCAAGGGAGGAGAATTCAGCAAATTCAATTTTAATAATAAACAGATTACCTGGGAGCAAATAAACCAAGACTTCACAGAAATAAACTGGGAAGAAGAGCTAGGAAATGCAAACCTGAACCAATGCTTGGAAAAAATAAACCCCGTGGTTCTAGAAATATGCTCAAACCTCATATCCCTACCATGTCGTAGCTCAGTCGATTAAGGCAGCGTTTGGGGATGCTCTAGGACGGAGGTTCGAATCCTCGTCACGGCCCTTGTGGATTTGTTCATGTGATACATCACGCTATTGTGATTTCTGTGTGCAATGAAGTAAGGGCTAAGAGGTAAAACGGGCTATTGACATAGCTCGAGTGCATGGGGGAAATTGTGTAAAAATCCTTGTTTGTGTCTCGGAGAGGCTGCAGGATCCAAGTAAACTCAGTAGAATTTCTGGTTGCAATTCTTATACCATGTCGTTGCTCAGTCGATTAAGGCAGCGTTTGGGGATGCTCTTGGACGGAGGTTCGAATCCTCGTCACGGCCCTTGTGGATTTGTTCATTTGATACATCACGCTATTGTGATTTCTGTGTGTAATTTACACCGATATCGCAAAAGCTTCGACAAATGTGACCATGGTGTTAGTACACACAAAAAGCGTGCAAAAGGAATTACCGTAAAAGTAGGCAGATGGATCTACAATGTCCGGATTAATAGAACGCAATGTGGAATAGTCAACAAAATAAAATCCGGACCATCATCCGTGAAGAGCCCCAGTCCCCAGGGATATGTGCCTGCTCCAGTACTTTTTCTCATCCTCATATCGGACATAGACAAGGGCAAAATTTATAGCACTGTATCATCCTTTGCAGATGACACAAGGATTTTTATGAGAGTAGACAACATAGAGAGAGCACAGCAAACTTCTAATCAGATGAAAATCAGGTCTTTTAATGGGCTACAGAAAATAATGTGGTATTTAATGAAGATAAGTTCCAGCTATTTCATTACGGAAAAAATGAAAATATAAAAACAGAAATCATGAACAAAACGCAGTCAAATCATTGAACGAAAAAGTAATGTAAATGAATTGGGTTTACTCATGTCAGAAGACCTCATCTATAACCAAGACAGGTCTTGCCTTATGTAAAAGCTAATTAAGAAACTTTTGGGTCCATATAAAGTAATATCAAGGACAGCAAATACAAATTTAAGAATTTGTTAACAGGAGAGTATATAAATGAACACATAGGCCACATGAAGTTAGCTGAAATGACTGTTGACGAGACAGATGCAAATGACAATGAAGCTACCCAGACAAATTCTTCTATTGGGACACCACCTAATGTGGTTGACAGACCACTTGATGTAGAGCTATACCATGCCAGCACCTATAAACTTAGATCTAGACCTTTAGTGTCAACTGTGCACTCACTACAAGTCCACTGTCTAGATGTTAATGAAATTAACTACCCAATTGAGAGCTTGACACATGCAGTTTCATCAGTTCCTGACCCTCAGTCAGAGCCAGAGTTGCATAGTGCTCTTGATGAACTAGGTGTTGACATTAGCTCAACCTATAAGTAAGTGAACTTTGTAGTCATCGTTCTGTTTTTGTTTGGCCAAACCAGAAAACTATTAATAAGTCTTTTGGACGAATGAGTTGTCTTGTTTGTTGCCTCACTTCCCAGTACCTCTGCCTCATGTATCCTAATATTGTTGTGCAATGTAATGTATATACTTATTTCAACTTTGTACTGTCTCTTAACCATATGCCAGTGTGGAATCTACTGTGCCGTTTAAATTTTACAATGCATGTCATGAAGAGTTCTCTTAGTGTCCTAGTAACAACAATGAGGCCAGGGATTCCTAACAAAGAGCAGCCCCTGTCACCCAGGAGTTGACTGACTGTGATTGCTATCACCAAGATATTAGCCTTCTGGGTCTAGTCTTTGTAAATATTTTATAAATATTGTACATTTAAATAATTTTTTTCTATTATATAGTTTCAAGTTCATTGTGGATGTTAGGCCATGACTCGTGTTCCATTTAGTTCAGATAATTGTCTTGTATTATTTTCAAGCACATGTCATTGACACAAGATGTTGATATTTTTTATGCAATAAATTTTGAGTACATATTCTTCACACTTGATGATTAGCGATGCATATGTTCTTCCAGCTCTTGTTCTAATAAATGCATTGTTACTATTACCTTCTGTCACATTATTTTTAACTGAGTAAGACTGTGTTCTAAATTTTTCGATGCACATACCAATCGGTGTCAGTATAAATGCACACCTTTTCTGTCATGTAATGTGTAATCTCATATTCTACATTTAAGCGTTTAATTTTATGTCACATAAGTCCTTCACAGTCAAAGTATTAGCTAGTCAGAGATTTGTCGACAAAGGACGTCGACTTGGTAGCATGTCCGAGTGGTGTCAGCCTTCAAATTGTAGACAATTAGAGTAACAACCAATCACGAGGCAGCTAGGCCTCTGACGTCATAGAGCGTGTGCCCTGCTGAGAGTAGGCCAGTCAGTGTACTGTGAACCATTACCCCTAGAGCAGGTGGACCTCTTGTGAGCTGGATATTGTGTTACCTCTCAATAATAAAGAAGCACAGAAGCAACACGAGTGTATTCATTACATTCCTAAGTAAGAGCCTTCACCATATATCCGACCAACAAGAAAAAACCGAATCATGATAACTATAGTCTTGTAATCATACGTAGTTATCATGTTAAGTACGGTAACTATATTCTAGTTATCATAATCTGTACAATAACTATATTATAGTTATCATATGTAGTTATCATATTCTGTATTATAACCATATAATAGTTATCATATATAGATAATATATTCTGTATGATAACTTTATTCTAATTATCATACGTAGTTATTATGTTTTGTGCTATAACTATATTCTAGTTATCAATATTCTAAACAATACATATATATTCTTGTTATCATTCATAGTTATCATTTTCTGTATGATAAATATATTCTTGTTAACATACATATTTACCATATTCTGTACGATAAATATATCCTAGTTACCATATGCAGTTCATCATACGTAGTTATTATATTATGTATGATAACTACTTTCAAGTTAACATGCGTAGTTATCATAATCGGAATGAAAACTATATTCTAGTCATCATATGTGGTTATCACATTCTGCATGATAACTCTATTCAAGTTATCATACATTATCATATTCGGTAAGATAACTATTCTGTAGCTAACACAGGTAGTTATCATATTCTTTACTTTAACAATATTCTAGTCATGATTCTTTGATATGATATTCTGTACGATAACTATGATCTAGTCATCATACAAGGTTATCATATTCTGTACGATAACTATACTCTAGTCATTATACGTAGTTATCATGTTCTGTATGATAGCTATATTCTATTCATCAAATGTAGTTATCATGTTATGTATGATAACTATATTCTTATCATACGTTGTTATCATGTTCTGTATGACAACTATATGCTAGTCATCATACATAGTTATCATATTTTGTATGATAAATATATTCTAGTTATCATATAGTTATCATATTTTGTATGATAACTATATTCTAGTTATCATATTTAGTTATCATATTCTCTATGATAACTATATTCTAGTTATCATACATAGTTATCACATTTTGTATGATAATTATATTCTAGTTATCATTTGTAGTTTTCATATTTTGTATGATAACTATATTCTAGTTATCGTATGCAGTTATCATATTCTGTATGGTAACTTTAATCTAGTTATCATATGTAGTTATGGGGCGTCTGACAGCTGGGTGGACAGCATTTCGGATTCGTAGTCCTGAGGTCCCGGGTTCGATCCCCGGTGGAGGCGGAGACAAATGGGCAAAATGTTTCTTTCACCCTGATGTCCCTGTTACCCAGCATTAAATTATAAACCTGGGAGTTAGACAGCTGCTACAGGCTGCTTCCTGGGTGTGTGTAACAAAAAGGAGGCCTGGTCGAGGACCGGGCCGCGGGGAGGCTAAGCCCCGAAATCATCTCAAGATAACCTTAAGATAGATCATATTCTGTGTGATTCAAGGTATCAAGCATGAATATCAAGGTGTGATATTCAAGGTATCAAACAAGTCGCTGGTCGACCTTGAGACTTTCAAACACTCCTCGATTCGTAATCTATATCAAATCAGTTTATCATCACTAACGAATTCCTTATCACACGCCTTCGAGGACCAGAGCATGACAAGGAAAATGTCCTTCAGTATGTTTTTGTCAAGTGGTGAGGGAGAGTGTGTTTGGTGGTGAGTGTGAGTGTTTTAGTAGTGGTGAGGGAGAGTGTGTTTGGTGGTGAGTGTGAGTGTTTTAGTAGTGGTGAGGGAGAGTGTGTTTGGTGGTGAGTGTGAGTGTTTTAGTAGTGGTGAGGGAGAGTGTGTTTGGTGGTGAGTGTGAGTGTTTGAGTAGTGGTGAGGGAGAGTGTGTTTGGTGGTGAGTGTGAGTGTTTTAGTAGTGGTGAGGGAGTGTGTTTGGTGGTGAGCATGTGTGTGTTTGTGTAGTGGTGAGGGAGAGTGTGTTTGGTGGTGAGCATGTGTGTGTTTGTGTAGTGGTGAGGGAGAGTGTGTTTGGTGGTGAGCATATGTGTGTTTGTGTAGTGGTGAGAGAGTGTGTTTGGTGGTGAGCATGTGTGTGTTTGTGTAGTGGTGAGAGAGTGTGTTTGGTGGTGAGCGTGTGTACTCACCTATTTGTGCTTGCAGGGGTTGAGCTCTGTCTCTTTGATCCTGCCTCTCAACCGTCAATCAACAGGTGTACAGGTTCCTGAGCCTAATGGGCTCTGTCATATCTATACTTGAAATTGTGTTTGGAGTCTGCCTTCACCACATCACTTCCTAATGCATTCCATTTAACTACTCTGACACTAAAAAAGTTCTTTCTAATATCTTTGTGGCTCATTTGGGCACTCAGTTTCCACCTGTGTCCCCTAGTGCGTGTGGCCCTTGTGTTAAATAGCCTGTGTTTATCTACCCTGTCAATTCCTTTGAGAATCTTGAATGTGATGATCATGTCCCCCCCTAACTCTTCTGTCTTCCAGCGACGTGAGGTTTAATTCCCGTAGTCTCTCCTCGTAGTTCAACTTGGGTTGGATGGTAGAGCGACGGTCTCGCTTCATGCAGGTCGGCGTTCAATCCCCGACCATCCAAGAGGTTGGGCACAATTCCTTCACCCCCTTCCCATCCCAAATGCTTATCCTGACCCCTTTGCAGTGCTATATAGTCGTAATGGCTTGGCGCTCTCCCTCTCCCTCTCCCTTCCCTTCCTCGTAGTTCATACCTCTCAGCTAGGGTACTAATCTGGTGGCAAACCTTTGAACCTTTACCAGTTTAGTCTTATTCTGGACTAGATATGAACTCCATGATGGGGGCTGCATACTCCAGGATTAGCCTGACATATGTGGTATACAAAGTTCTGAATGATTTCTTACACAAGTCTTACTATAGGCTGCAGGTGACAGGTCTGGTGTGATATTCACCCCCAAGTCTTTTTCTCTCTCGGACTCTTGAACAATTTCATCTCCCAAATGATACCTTGTATCTGGCCTCCTGCTAACTACACCAATCTTCATTACACTACATTTGCTTGGATTAAACTCTAACAACCATTTGTTCGACTATACCTTCAGTTTGTCTAGGTTTTCTTGAAGCCTCAAGCAGTCCTCCTCTTGTCCGTCTAGTTATAACCGTCTAGTTATTGTAAGATAACTAGAATATAGTTATCATACAGAATATGATAACTACATATAATAACTAGAATATAGTTATCATACAAGGGGAGGTTTTAATCCTTCTCATAATTTTGGCATTGTGTTATGATCTCAGCCAGCAGGAAAAACGAGTCTCCCTCTTGAGAGTTATTCAGCAAGCCTGACCTAACTGGAAGGTGCAGGAATTATAGAGGCGATAACACAGATGAAAGATGGTGTGTTGGATTTAAATAAAAATTTGAGAATATGGGCAATGAACTAGAAAACAGATAAATGACGGGTTAGGAGATGTGGACAAGTTACTGGAGGCGTGAGGCTCGCTTGTGGAGGGCGATGACCTCACTTGAGGCCAGACATCGCAGGGGAGAGGCCGCGCTTCGTCGAGCTCCCGCCAGGAGGGAACCCCTAGTGATATTATCTCCAAGAGAAGAGAAGGTGCAGACGTTCCAGCTGTTGAATCGAGCTGAAGACGTTGCGGTCTCAAGTCCTGGACGGCGAGGAGAGAGTATTAAGCCGCCCAGTGACAGTTTTGTGGGCTGTGACAAGCGCCCTGGTCAGACGTTGTCAGAGGGAGAAGCGCCCTCGACCAGATAATCTGTGGTAAGCCCGATTTAAGCCAGTTCATAGTGTTTGCTTGTAGTTGGTCGTGTGCCCAGCGACAGTAGCGATGTTTATTTTCAAGTTAGAAATGTTTTGGTATGGCAGAAAGCCTAAAATAAGAGAGTGAAGTGGGAGGAGCGCGGAGCGACGTCCGTCTTCTCTGAGCGCTGGCGGGCAACTGAAGGAGCCCGGCTCCTGAGGGAGGAGGCCCCTCCCAGCGTGAGTGAGGCTCGCCCAGCGAGGTGGCGCATGGACTCGCCCACGGGGGAGTCCACTCTCATTAAATGTAGAAGACAGATAGGGATTGGAGACAAAGATGTTGTGTGATTAATTTTGTTTATGTGTTAAAAAGGGAAACAATTTATTGGAGTGCAAATGGGTTGCAGGTTTGTCTTTGGGGAAGAAGTTGCTGAGGACTTCGAAGCCAGCACAGAAGGAGTAGTTGGTGAGACTCCAAGGCAGTGGAGGAGAGGACCTCGAGCTGTGAGGAGAAGCAGTGAGGAGGAGTGTCACGTGCTTCTGCAGAGGTGGTGAAGTGCCACAGTTATTCGAGGAAACTTTATGGTGCAGCAGCCAGGAGAGCTGTGGATGATCCTAATAGGAGTAGGGAAGCACCATAGTTGTTCAAGGAATCTTCATGTTAGCAGCCTGGAGGAGCTGCAGAGGATCCTGGTGTTTAAGCCCTGAGGAACCTGAAGTTGTCAGGGTAGTGAAATAGTTCTAACTGATCACTTGTATGGAGGTGAGAGTGTTTGTCATTAGCGTGAACGACGCAGTGAGAGGTGAGTGATCGTTTGCCATTTATGTGCCAAGAAGTGTATATTGAAGTTTAGAGCTACAGACGTAGGCAGGAGTACCTACAGATATATATGTATTCTAAGACTGATAGAATGGTCGATTGATTCGTTGTGTGGCACGGATCATTTATACTGATATATATATATGTATGTTATTGCATTCAAATGCTGATTTGCCTTATATGTGTTTATAGGTATATATATATGTATACATTCTCTTGATGGTAGTGTAACATTATATTGTAAGACTTAATCTACTTGAGGAGGTTGATAATATTAGGTAATACCAAGAGATAGGATACCACTTAGCAAGCTGAGGATAGAGTTCTGATGGTGTTGGAGTGCAACCTGATTATAATAGTACAGAGTATAGGATTCATCATTATTATTATATGTATGCGTGTATTGTTATGTACTTCGTCCAGTAAATGTATTCAAATTTGCTGGTGTTTGCACTTGTCCCAGTGAGGCTTCCCAGGAAATAGTAAAGAAGGAGAGAGAGAGCAAGAAACAGGAACCACTGCTGTGGACAGGGTAAGACAGAAGTCTAGGAAGACAAAGGGGATTGAGGAGGTCATATTCCATAAGGAGAGAGTGGGGAGTCACAGCGGCTCGAGTGGGTGTGTGCACGTGACAACAAGGCTGCGTGTTGGAGCCGCATCCCCTAAACGTGTGATGTTGAGCCCCTCTCCAAGAGCCAGAAGTGCCTAGTGTGATCTCCTAGTGAAATATGAGCATTTGTCGAGTTGTGGGTTGGGTGGTCCATCAGCGGTAACACCACCCAAAACCACCACCGCAACAAATTGGGGGCCTGTCCGGGAGAGTGAACTGACACACCCACACCCTGTCCAAGAGTGGATTTGTACACCTCTTGTTGAAATAGATAAACTGTGTGACCGCAGGTGTATATTCTCTCTCTTGGGAAGACTCACAGGACAAGATGGATAAGGTGCAAGCATTTGTAGAATCAGGCAAGCCTGAGGACTTGGAAGGTTGCACGAGGGATCAGTTGAAACAAATAGCAGAAAAATGTGGCTTTAGGTTGAAAGCATCTAAAGTGGCTGGGATGAAGGATGAGATCCTTAGGCAGTTAAGAGCCAAAAGCGAAGCGGCAGAGCTAGGAGCCCAGAGAGGAGCTGAAAGTGGAAAGGAGGATGATGGGCAGGATGAAGTGAGATCCCAGGGATCTAGTAGGAGCAGCAGGAGTAGCCGCAGTAGCAGGAGTAGCCGGAATAGGAGCTTGGAGAGATTCCAGTTAGAGCTCCAGATGCAGCGTGAGGAGAGACAGTTCTATCTGGAAAAGATGAAAAATGAAGCCGAGAAAGAGAAAACCAGGCTGGAAGTAGAAAAAGAGAAAGCAAGACTAGAGGTGGAAAAAGAAAAAGAGAGAACAAAACAAATGCAAATAGAAGCGAATAGAACCTTGGCTGAGCAAAGAATCGAACATGGGTTGCCAGAGAGCACCACCCAGGTATCACACCCACCAGATGTTAGGGTTAGGGAGAAGGACATTCCCTTGTTTGTTCCAGAAGAGGCTGAGAGTTTTTTCGAGCACTTTGAAAAGGTGGCCAGCATCAAGGAATGGCCACAGGAGGAATGGGCCCAGCTGGTCCAGTTAAGATTGACCGGTGCAGCCAGGGAGGCTTACACCCAATTGTCTCTAGAAGAGTGCCAGGATTATGCCACAGTAAAGAGCAGCATATTGCGCTCGTTCAAAGTTAACCCCAGAAGCTTATAGGAAGCGTTTCAGAGAGATGATCAAAGTTGGAGCATGTACGTTTGCTGAGACAGCAAGGGATCTGGAGAGACGATTCCAGAAGTGGATTGAAGCTGCTGGAGTTGGATCTTACGCTGACCTGAAGCAATTGATGGTCATGGAGAAGTTCTTGGAGATGATGCATCCCGAAACAAAGTTCAAGATCCAAGAAGCAGGGATAAAGGAGGTGAGAGATGCCGCAGATAGGGCGGACATGATTACGGAAGCGTATAAGAGCTTGAGGGAGAACAGAGTGAGAAGCGAGGCGAGACGCAGCAATGGCAGATCCAGTGGAGCCTGGGGAGGAAGAAATTACGAAAGACCAAGAAGAGTCTGGGGTGAGAAAAATTTTGATAAATGGGCGGATAAACGTAAGTACCCTAAAACTCAGAAGAGTAGGTCGCGCACTTCGTCTGAAAGTGAAGATGAAGGAGCTAAACGAGAAACAAATCATTATCCAGGAAATCAAGAGTCCAGTAAAGCCCCACAGAGTGCAGGTAGTGTACCTGGCCCGAGGAACTCTCATGCGAGTGGGCAAAGTCAGAACCACTCTGGTACATATAGAAGAAACTTTTCCCAGATGAGGTGTTACAATTGTAACGGATTGGGTCACGTGATGCGAGATTGCAGGCAGGGCAAGAGAATTGTGACCCTGGCCATGTGTGACCCCCGAAGTAAATATACTAATGTGTTCCAAGACAAACCACAGATGGTGAACTTAGTGAACGAGAGGTATAGGCCGTTCATAAGTAAAGGTTGGATCAGTATAGGAGGCCAACCTGAGGTAGAAGTTGGTATCTTAAGAGATACCGGAGCTAATCAGAGCGTGATTGCGAGAAGCCTGATTGGAAATGATCGACAGTTAGCTGGCAGGAGAAAGATGAAAGTATATGGGTTATTGTCTGAGAGTGACATGCCCGTTTGTACTGTCCAGCTAAGGTCGGAATATGTGTCGGCGGAGGTGATGTTGGGAGTGTGCCCCGACATACCTGTTCCAGGAGTCCAAGTGATCCTGGGGAATGACTTGTGCGGGACAAAGGTGTTGCCAAGAGTCATAGCGGAGACTGTGCCAGAGGAGTGCCCAGAAGGCCACGGCACGGGTGGGACACCTGAGAGTGTGAACCTGACTGACATCCGAGGAGATGAGTCAGGAGACCGCCAAGCCATTGAGTACCCTGTCTCGGTAGTGATGAAGGCAGAGGTGGCCGACGAGGAAGACGCTGGAGAAGATGAGACAGTGTCTATTCAGCCGGTAGAAGATATCGACGTAGATATAGCGTGGCTGTTTGATGAAGGTCCAGCTCAGGAAGATGAAGTCTCGGTGAGGCCAAAAGTGAAGATGGCCCAGCCAAAGAAAAATCATGTGAAGAGAGCGAACCTGAGTAGACCCCAGCCTGCTGAAACTAAGGGTCGGAAGGTGAATGCAACTGTGCTGAGCAGAAGTGAGGAAGGATGTGGACATACTGAGGACGGGAGTAGAGCGTCAAGTTGTCCACGAGCACAGAGGCATTTGGATAGTAGAGTTAAGTTGTTTGAGATGTCAGGAGTTGACATGTTTCACAGAAAACGCGGAGGAGAGAT
The DNA here is from genome assembly GCA_020271785.1 of Procambarus virginalis. Lineage (NCBI taxonomy): Eukaryota > Metazoa > Arthropoda > Malacostraca > Decapoda > Cambaridae > Procambarus > Procambarus virginalis. Next base: position 117,350 of record WNGS01014239.1, read on the forward strand.
AGTGAAGAAGAGTTAACTTAGCTAACTACTATAACACTCTGGTAAATGTCTAGACATAACAATAGGAGTAACAATGGGAGTATCTTGCCAAACATGAAGGGAAATATGGGAGGGAAAAATTGTCTACCTTCT
>WNGS01014260.1:0-19872 GCA_020271785.1 Procambarus virginalis
GAGAGAAAAGTGCAATGGTTTGTGAAGCCTCTGAGGCACATTCTGTAAGTTTAGGTTACCTAGAGATGAAGTGACTATGTCTTCGTTACAACGACAGTACTTTTGTAAATGTGTTGGTAAACCAGTGTATGCAGGCATTAAAATGAAAATGCAGCACCTAGGCGTCCAAAAGTAAGCATTGTCATATTCAATGTTAATAAACTCATTAAGCCTGATATCTTTGTGATGAAATATTGTAAACTCTAAACGTCTGAGAAATGGCCTCATAGCTGCCACATGGAAAGGTGCCACGCCTATACCGGACAGAATTTACTCTAGAGCAGCTTTAGGTCGGCACTATAACATTGCCCTCTACAACCCTCCCCTCGTAGGTGTTATAAGTGTCAACGATGGGGACGTCACGTAGCCAGGTACTGCACAAGCAAAAACTTTTTTTGTGCCGTGTGTGGTGAACCTCATAAATCTGAGATGTGTTTTAAACTCATAAAGGAACTGCAGTCAGTAAGTGAAAAATGCATAAACTGCGGCAGGAGCGGTGTTCAAGCCTGGCACCTTGACTGTGTCAAGCGACCAGCTGCTTACGGCCAGGTGCCCGGCCCCGCCCACCCGGGAGGACGGTTGCCAGGTACAGCTGCCGGCTCTAATTCCTGTGCAGAGCCACCAGGACGTAGTGTTCGTAGCAGCTGGATACCAAATACTTCACCATCTGCCAAGCACCAAGTGCACCACGGGGCCAGACGACAGGTGTCTGTTCAACCTGCGCCTGCCCGTCAGGTGCCAGGAACCTGTTTCCCGAAGGTGTTGACACAACACTCGCCATACCCTTCAACCACCATGTAGAGCAGTTGCCAGCCGAAGGTTTTCATTCTTGATTATCCACATGCCCTACAACACGGTTTACACTTGCTATGTTCTTTTGACATTTGCAAAATAAATCACAGCTTTTGTAATTGAAAGACCCAAAATACCTGTACTGTACACGCAATCATTCATCACTTCGTAATTATATTGATCGGTGCCCTAATGTTATTTTCTTTCATACATTTGCATACTTTTGTTAAAGCTTCAAGTCTGGGTTGCAATACAAGGGATAGACTTGGAGTGCTTACTAATGTGCCTCCTCGTCTTCCCAGGTGCTGGTATCTTGGCAACACCACCCCAGACCCACGTGTGAATGTTTCATCGAACATCAAATAATTATTGTGGACCAGCAACTCGAAAGTAGTAAAATTTAAGTACGTAAGGTCGGCTCACACACTTGACACAATGCCACAGAACGAACATATTGAGCTTCATCGTAAGCGCCATGGCCGACGACTTGATTATGAGGAGCGCAAACGGAAGAGGGAGGCCCGTGAACCTCATGAAAGATCAGCCAAGGCAAAGAAGATATTTGGATTAAAGGCAAAGCTCTATCATAAGCAGCGCCGTTCAGAAAAGATTCAAATGAAGAAAACTATTAAAGCGCATGAAGATAAACTGACGAAACAAAAGGATAAAGATGCCGTTCCAGAGGGAGCCATTCCTTCTTACCTCTTGGATCGTGAGGGACAGTCTCGTGCAAAGGTTTTATCCAATATGATAAAGCAGAAGAGGAAAGAAAAGGCTGGCAAATGGGATGTTCCCATACCCAAAGTTAGAGCACAGTCTGAGGCAGAAGTGTTCAGAGTTGTTAAAACTGGTAAAAGGAAAGCAAAGGCTTGGAAAAGGATGGTTACCAAAGTAACATTTGTTGGGGATCAGTTCACCAGAAAACCACCTAAATTTGAAAGGTTCATCAGACCAATGGCTTTAAGATTTAAAAAAGCTCATGTCACCCATCCAGAATTAAAAGCTACATTTTGCCTTCCCATTATTGGGGTTAAGAAAAATCCCAGCTCAACAATGTACACATCTCTTGGTGTAATTACAAAAGGCACAGTTATTGAGGTCAATATTAGTGAACTTGGGCTTGTTACCCAAAGTGGAAAAGTTGTGTGGGGTAAATATGCACAGGTTACAAACAACCCAGAAAATGATGGTTGTATTAATGCTGTTCTTTTAGTTTAAATTTGTGATGAAGTACTTCATAAATGTTCTGTGTGAACTGATTATCTTTTCATAAATAAAAAGCAAATAAAAAGTCTTTCCCTCACCTTTTATTATTGATGCACCGTAATGTAGAGACAGGGTATTCACGGCTTAGGTCTTGTGAAGTACTTTTTTAATGGCCCGTATCCAATAGGATTTCTGATATAAATACTTGAGCACCTGACTTTCTGTAACACATTAAAGGTGCTGTTCAACACTAAGGAAGGTGTAACTTAGGCACTGTCAGTTTCAAATTTTACTCAAAAGTAAGCCAAGAATATTTACTAGGGTAAGCCCAAAATAACAATAAAGCTATAAACTTGTACTAAATGTTTTAACACATCTCATGTATTTTTATCTTAATCAGCTTCTGATGTAATCAGTAGTCTTATGTTGGGCAATTACTTTTTTAGACTCTTTGACCAAGAGAAAAGGTTGGTATTTTTTGCATTGCTATTGCAATATTAATTTTGATACATTTATAAAAGTGGAATGTTGTTTTGGGCTGCCAGTGCCAGTAATAATTTTTATAATGGAACGTATAAAATATTGGTACAGATGTAGTAGCATCACTAATTAAGTTCAATATTATTTATTCATGTTACATTAGCCACCTACATTTTTATGCCTAATGAAGAACCAACCACTAAGCTGTAGTGGCTAAAGCTGCATTGTGCCACTTGTATGCTGGAGCTGGTGATGCCCCCTGGTGGCAGTATTCCTCCCCCCCCCCCCCCACACACACACACACACACACACACACACGTTCACACAACACACCACACACTTCTCACTCACTGTGTGTGTGCTGGTGATGTCCCCTGACGACAGTATTCCTCCCCCCTCCAACATACTGTACATGTGCTGGAGCTGGTGATGCCACCTGACGACAGTATTCCTCCCCCCTCCAACATACTGTACACGTGCTGGAGGTGGTGATGCCACCTGACGACAGTATTCCTCCCCCCTCCAACATACTGTACACGTGCCATTATGTGGATATAGGGTGAGCCGTATTTATTGGCTCATGCTGCATGCACTACTCTTGCTTGCTTAGTCAGTACAGAGGCCTTCATGCCCAGGTACTCCCCACCTTTACCTCAAAATATAAATTGCAAATTGAAATTTGCTTTTTCCAACTTGTATAGGTATATTCAACATGTGTAAATTTCATGAAAATGGTTTATAAATATTTTTTTTTATAATATTTACTCAACCCTTTGATGAGAGATCCCCAGAACCAACAAGTAGGAGGTAGATGGGTGCATTGTTGAATAAAATTAGCCTCTTCATTGCACTATTGTATATGCTGGCATCCTCTAATGCACTAGAACAAATACAGTATTTTAATATTGGTACTTTCCTCTGATGGGGGAAACAAATAATTACATGCAACTGGCTGGCCGTGGTATCATAATGCCTGGAGAAGGTTGTGCAAGTGAAGTTCCTGTTAGCGACGTCACTGATGTCTAATGATGTTTCTGCTTTGCCCTGGACGAGTGTCTCTAGCATCACTAGGCATGCCACTCCTGTGGAAGGCATTTTGATATATTGAGATTTACTGCACATGTCTAAACATTATTGCATGTCGATGTTTAGAGCACCTGGAAGAGAAGGGCATCTTTAATGTGGGTGGTGTAAAATGGACAATATTTAGTATGGTAATTGAAATGATGTAAAGGTACTAATAAGCAGAGGTTAAGCCACTGAGTTAGTTAATATTGGTTGCAGTACCATTTTATTGCCTTCCTATCTGCTCATTCCAGTTGTCATTAATATTAATATAACATTATTTTCTAACAGAAAATGGTTCCTGATTTTTGTATAAACATTGTTGCCCCCTCTATATGCTGGCCCTTGTGTAGTAATAGTTTTGTTTCTGAAAAAGTATTTAGTATTGCATATTACCTGGTAAAGGGTGACACCATGATCCAAACTGTACACAAAAATTCATAAAGTATCTAAACAAATTGGCTATATAAATATATTTTATCTTGTACTTTCATTGCAAGACTTCCACATATAACATACTACTTAGTCCCCCCCAAACTGCTGAAGACTGGTTCCAGTTATAAGAAGCCAACATTTATATCTAATATTGCTTTACACACTCGCAGTGTCTGCTTTGGTCTCGGTTTTAATTGACAAGTTAAAAATAAATGCTGTTTAAATAGCTTGCCATTACTTGTCTATCTGCCTCATCAAACATGGGCAGGTAATTGTGCTTCAGTATGGGAATGGGTTAAGTCTTGCCTTGATGCTGCTCCTGCTTTTTAAAGCCAAGTCTAGTTTGTGTCTTTCAAGAATAATAAATAATTGGTGTCCGTGTGCAACAAGTAATTATAGTAATGCCTTGGAAGAAGTGATGCTGGAGTTTAAGAGTATACAGCACTATTAACCAAGTGTAGGTGATATTAGGTGGTGCAATGTTCCCTTCAAAGGTCAAAGATATCAATATGCGCACTCTGAAATAGTTGGGTTTAGATTAGCTTATGAAAGAAGCAAATTTCTTAAAAATGCATGGCCTTTGTTTTTTGGTATACAGTGAATACTAATTTACCTTCTTGTTGGACCTTTTTAACTTACTCATGTTTTCTTTACAGACCGTAAAGATGCAGATCTTTGTGAAGACTTTAACCGGGAAGACCATCACTCTTGAGGTCGAACCATCTGATACTATTGAAAATGTGAAGGCAAAGATTCAGGATAAGGAAGGTATGTAACATTAGTTTTAATCCATTTTCTTGATACATTGATAACATGACAAACTTGGCATATTGAATATTTAGCAGAGATAAACACTGCTTCATTACACTATCTTGTCCAAGCTGGCATTGACAAAAGGATTTTTGTATTTAGATAAAATTATTTAAAATTTCATGGGGTTAATGTTGAATTTTAATATTTCAGGCATTCCTCCTGACCAACAGCGTCTGATTTTTGCTGGCAAACAGCTTGAGGATGGTCGCACTCTCTCAGATTATAACATTCAGAAAGGTAAGTTCAGGCACAATAGTAGAGGGGCATATGAACAAGCTATACAGGGGAGTAAGCGTGCACTGTTGTGTGGGGGGGGGGGCAGCAGCTAAACAATCCGATATATGGGGATGAGTGGGTGTTATAAGTTGTCGGCTGGGTGGCATAATAAACATAGTTGACATTGAAATAAGTTTATTGATGTAAAATACACACAAAGGGATGAGGTAGCTCAAGCTATTCTCACCCCGTTCAGTACATCGTGTTAATACACACATCACAAACAATAATCATATTACCAAACATTCTGAGAGATAAACATATACATTTCCTCCTTCACAAGTAGTATGATATCAGACCTACACAAATACTTTTATGACCTAGGTATACTGTATAGACAATTTGCAAGAGACATGCAGATAATTCAACAAAATATTAGTCTTGGTGCAAAATTCTTAATAAACATAGTAGTTTGCGTTATTACACTGTGTGCATAACATTTTATGTATCATTGTTATACACCATTACAAACCATTGAGCAGTTATGGTGGGTGTGGTAATATCATACTCAAAGAACAGCATCTCGTGCTGGTTGGTTGCTGTCAGCAATGGACAAAGTGCATACTTCACATGTTGCTAATTAGCCACAACACTGCTGTTATCTTAATGCTTGTCACTAATTTCTGAATAACTTTAAAGTTCATTTTCTAAACTAACGTAAATTCTTGTTTAATGATGCATAAATGCATGGAAAATTGGCCATGTTATGTGAACATGAAAACCAGCATTGGGTTCACTGATATTTAACTTTTGGCCATGGTCTTTTATCACAATCTTGCATTTATTTATTTCTAACCAAGTGGCCACGATCTGCATAACAAAACTGCGAGCTGCTGCATGCATTGTTCATTGTTGCATTCTTGGTACTGAGGCCTCCAACACCCAGGAAGGGGGGGGGGTGCCAACAATTTTTGTCAAAGTTGGCATTTGTTTATGGGAAGCCTGAAGTACCAGACATGAACTGTGCTTGCCTAGTTGTGCTTGAGGGTTGAGCTCTGTCTCTTTGGTCATGCCTCTCAACCGTCAATCAACTGGTGTATAGATTCCCGAGCCTGCTGGGCTCTATCATAACTATATTTGAAGCTGTGTATGGAGTCAGCCTCCACGCATCTTCCTAGTGCATTCCATTTGTTAACTACTGACGCTGAAAATATTCTTTCTAATGTGTGTGGCTCATCTGGGTACTACGTTTCCACCTGTCTCCCCTTGTTCGTGTTCCACCCGTGCTGAAGAGTTTGTTTTTCCACCCTGTTAATCCCCCCACCCCAGGAAATTTTATAGGTGGTTATGTCTCCCCTTACTCTTCTCCCAGCACTTATTGAAGATTATTGAGGTGGTGGTGGCTTCACTCTAAACAGTGTGGGTTACACGCTGTGTATTTACAGGAGTGCTAAATCTTGTAAGATTCTATTAAAACATGTGTTGCACAGCTAATGGATAATTAGCAAGAACATCTCTGGCTGTTTTTGTGGAGCTGTAGGATTAATTGTAGACAATAGATTCTCTGTTTGGTATTCTCCAACTGTCTGCAACAGAACTAAGGTAAAAAGACATAAGAATCCTGGAACACAACAAGCTATAACAGCCTGCTGTAGATGCTTATTTATTTTTTTAAGTTACAGCCCATTATTAGATCTCTGGGAGTAAATTGGGTTGATGCACAATAAGTTTGCAGTTTTGTTACTTTTGGCGAAGGATAACCATTATCATTATAAGTAAAGATGACCATGCATTTTACATACCAGAGACCCCTGTCACTTGTCAGCCAAAGGATTGAGAAATTAAATTAGGGTGAAGTGAATTTGCCACATTCATGTGTTTAAAGTACTGTCTCCACATTAAACAATTATATTTTGAAAATACCAGTACTGTGTTCCAGCTAATTTATTTTTGTTGTTAATGAACAGAATCGACCCTGCACTTGGTCCTGCGCCTGCGTGGTGGTGCCAAGAAACGCAAGAAGAAGAACTACACCACCCCAAAGAAGATCAAACACAAGCATAAGAAAGTTAAGCTGGCTGTGTTGAAGTACTACAAGGTTAGTGTGCTCCCTTAGTATAGCTTCTTTAAGTATTGTACAGTACTTTAAAAGGGTTCCTTATGGGGATTAGGTCGGTATTGCTGTTGAATAATGTGCGATTCCTATTGGCAGGTTTTGGAATAGTTTAAAAATGTTTTGTAGTGAGTATTGCATTGAAGAGTGCCACATAAACTGAAGTGTAGTTACAGGTACATCAACCATTTTAATGCCATGATGTCCTGCATCTGGTTCTTTTGTGAATTTTTAAGGAAATATTACAGCAATTAGCTATGTAGTCTTCACAATTTGTATTATGTGAATTGAATGCACTTGGTAAATATATATACTGTACAATCCAGATTTAAGCTATTACAAGGAGCTCGAGCTTTCCCGTGAACAGTTAACAGGGGGCTGACTTGCCTCTCAGCCCTTAAATATGATGGGTTTCACCTACATGCGAAGTAATGAACATAATCTGGATGAAACTAGTGGCTAGAGAGGGAAAACTAGATGTGAAAATGGGTGGTAATGTAGGGAGACAGGTCACCTGGGATCAAGCAGAAGAGGGAAGATTCATGTAGACTTTAAAACCATTTGATACTGTATCCAGCAAGAGCTTGGTGTATATGTAGAGGGAAGCTGGGACACCTAGGAAAAACCCCTAGATGTAAACTTGTGACAAGGCAGTCTGGAATATTAAATTATGAAAACTAGAATAGGGTAAATAAATCAGGCATTACAGTTTGGTAGATATAATGTATTTCTAAAATGTTGTTAATTTATAATTGATTTAATTTACTAAAGTAGTTAATTTTTAAATTTTTTGGCCCTGATGCAAAGATACACATTTTGTTACATCTTGTTTACATTATCAAAGGCAGAATTGGAATGGTTACAAAACCTTTGCTGCCGGGTATATAACCTGGAATGAGGCGGTGAAGCATCTTACTTACGAGCCAATAGGACCATTTCAAAGTTCAAGTTTATTGAGGCCATAAAATACATCTCAAAGGGATAGAGTACCTTAGGCTATTTCTACCCTCCAATAGGCCTATTACAGCTTACCAAGGTAGAAGTGCACCTTTCCAGGAAGGATGAGAGTAATAACATTGTAGATGTCTGCTTAATCATGCTATTATAAGTGCATGTAGTCTTATATCGTTTCTGACAAGTTTGTTTTAATTAAACTAGCGTAATCCCAGAAATGGGGGATCTATCGAGGTGATTTCGGGGCTTAGCGTCCCCTTGGCTAGGCCGCCTCCTTGTTACACACCCCCCAGGAAGCAGCCCGTAGCAGCTGTCTTAACTTCCAGGTACCTATTTACTGCTAGGTAACGGGGGCATCAGGGTGAAAGAAACATTTTGCCCATTTGTCTCTGCCTCCACCGGGCATCGAACCCGGAACCTCGGGACTACGAATCTTAAAGCGCTGTCCACTCGGCTGTCAGGATTGGTACAATGTCATCCCAGTTAAATAATAACTGATAGAAGTCATGGAAACATGTTAATTTTAGCATGATTTTGTTGATTACTGTGAATACTACAGGTTTGATTTGTTGCAGGTGGATGACAATGGGAAGATCACCCGGCAGCGTCGCGAGTGTCCCAGCGAGGAATGCGGTGCAGGCGTCTTCATGGCCAACATGTTTGACCGCCAGTATTGTGGTCGATGCCACTTGACGTTTGTGTTTAACAAGCCTGAATAAATATACTTGTGGTTCTTTCTGGTTTTTGTAACCTTGTTTATTTAAATAAGATTGACTGCTTTTCTCAACGTTGTGAATATAAGAGGACCCCTTTCAGGTGTAAAGTACTTCACTTTTCCCAAGGTAATGAAAATCTGACGAGTCTGTTTGTACATGTATGTATTTCTGAAACTCCTCAGTAAGTCGGGTGTTCTCTAGGAATCTTCCCTCCCCGTCCCTGTGCAATACTTGTTAGTAGTAATGTCCTGATTTCCAGGACGAGCGTGTGTCTTGTTTTCTGACTGCCCCCCGCAGTCGTTTGTCCCTCGATAGCATTTTTGGCGACTGTTACTTTTGATATCGTTCGCCTTATGCGTTTTTGTTCTCGTATTGGCATCCTTGGTGATATTTAGCGCCCTCTGATTATCCCGCATATTTGATGGTGCTACATAACCTTCCCGGTTTGGTGCCTTCTATTGATAATTACTTACTTGGCCGTAAGGTGTACAAATGTGTCAACGTGGCTGAAGATATGGTGATCAACCCATACACCAGAGGGAGACAACGACGTTTCGGTCCCTCCTGGGCCATTTTAGATTGTGATCAATGTGTAGCTGGGAATCACAATAGACTTTATAATGGTACAGGACGGACCGAAACGTCGTCTCGTCTTCCTGTTGCGTTTGGTCGCCATAATTTGTACTTCTGCAACCCTCTGATAGTCTATTGTATTAATTGTCCTTACCTGTCTTCTGCATATTTTTTTTATATAATAAGCTTAAATGCTCTGAATTAGTTCTGCCGTATTTTATGTGGAATATTGGGAACTTGATGCTCTTAATACACTGGAAGGTTAGTCATGAAATCTGGGGAAAATGAGTCGTCTAGTAGCCTGCACTAGTAAACAGTAATAACTTCAAATATATATATATGACTTTGAAACTGCTAAAAAACTATCTAGTATAAAAATAGGTGATTTATGGGACACTCGGTGTTCAGACGATGAGTCAATAACGTGGCTGAAGATATGAAGACTAAGCTACACCAGAAGATGAGTCATCGGCAACGTTTCGGTCCATCCTGGACCATTATCAAGTAGATTGTCATTATCACAATCTACTCGATATGGTCCAGGACGGACTGAAACGTTTTCATCTTCTGGTGTGGTTTAGTCTTCAAAGTTCACTGCATTTCCGTCTTCAAGGATAGGTCTGAAGTCTGCCGACGGTGTAGGCTACTCCGTTGTATTTCTTGACCACTTGTCTCCTGCCCCCCGAGACTAGCATCTTCACGGCTGAACTTTGTTCAATTTTGTACAATCAACTGCTTTCTCTGTCAACGATGTGCCAGGCAGCACATCGCCGTTGCCAGATAGTGACTTTGTGGACCCATCGCACACTCATCAATTGTTTTCTAAAGATGGTGCCACCTCCTCAGTGGTGACCCACGACACATCAGAAGGCGGTGCAGATGATGGGGGATTCACGTTGCAAATGAGTAGAAGTCAGCGCCGTAAGCAGTTCAAACAGGCACGATCAAACCCACCAAATTCGGCTGCTGCCAGACATGTACGGCTAGATTTTCCTCTGGGAACCACAATAGAGAGAAAAGTGCAATGGTTTTGTGAAGCCTCTGAGGCACATTATGATAAGGTCATTAGGTTACCTAGAGATGAAAGTGACTATGTCTTCGTTACAAACGACAGTACTTTTGTAAATGTGTTGGTAAACACAGTGTATGCAGGCATTAAAATGAAAAATGCAGCACCTAGGCGTCCAAAAGTAAGCATTGTCATATTCAATGTTAATAAACTCATTAAGCCTGAATATCTTTGTGATGAAAATATTGTAAACTCTAAACGTCTGAGAAATGGCCTCATAGCTGCCACATGGAAAGGTGCCACGCCTATACCGGACAGAATTTACTCTAGAGCAGCTTTAGGTCGGCACTATAACATTGCCCTCTACAACCCTCCCCCTCGTAGGTGTTATAAGTGTCAACGATGGGGACGTCACGTAGCCAGGTACTGCACAAGCAAAAACTTTTTTTGTGCCGTGTGTGGTGAACCTCATAAATCTGAGATGTGTTTTAAACTCATAAAGGAACTGCAGTCAGTAAGTGAAAAATGCATAAACTGCGGCAGGAGCGGTGTTCAAGCCTGGCACCTTGACTGTGTCAAGCGACCAGCTGCTTACGGCCAGGTGCCCGGCCCCGCCCACCCGGGAGGACGGTTGCCAGGTACAGCTGCCGGCTCTAATTCCTGTGCAGAGCCACCAGGACGTAGTGTTCGTAGCAGCTGGATACCAAATACTTCACCATCTGCCAAGCACCAAGTGCACCACGGGGCCAGACGACAGGTGTCTGTTCAACCTGCGCCTGCCCGTCAGGTGCCAGGAACCTGTTTCCCGAAGGTGTTGACACAACACTCGCCATACCCTTCAAACCACCATGTAGAGCAGTTGCCAGCCGAAGGTTTTCATTCTTGATTATCCACATGCCCTACAAACACGGTTTACACTTGCTATGTTCTTTTGACATTTGCAAAATAAATCACAGCTTTTGTAATTGAAAGACCCAAAATACCTGTACTGTACACGCAATCATTCATCACTTCGTAATTATATTGATCGGTGCCCTAATGTTATTTTCTTTCATACATTTGCATACTTTTGTTAAAGCTTCAAGTCTGGGTTGCAATACAAGGGATAGACTTGGAGTGCTTACTAATGTGCCTCCTCGTCTTCCCAGGTGCTGGTATCTTGGCAACACCACCCCAGACCCACGTGTGAATGTTTCATCGAACATCAAATAATTATTGTGGACCAGCAACTCGAAAGTAGTAAAATTTAAGTACGTAAGGTCGGCTCACACACTTGACACAATGCCACAGAACGAACATATTGAGCTTCATCGTAAGCGCCATGGCCGACGACTTGATTATGAGGAGCGCAAACGGAAGAGGGAGGCCCGTGAACCTCATGAAAGATCAGCCAAGGCAAAGAAGATATTTGGATTAAAGGCAAAGCTCTATCATAAGCAGCGCCGTTCAGAAAAGATTCAAATGAAGAAAACTATTAAAGCGCATGAAGATAAACTGACGAAACAAAAGGATAAAGATGCCGTTCCAGAGGGAGCCATTCCTTCTTACCTCTTGGATCGTGAGGGACAGTCTCGTGCAAAGGTTTTATCCAATATGATAAAGCAGAAGAGGAAAGAAAAGGCTGGCAAATGGGATGTTCCCATACCCAAAGTTAGAGCACAGTCTGAGGCAGAAGTGTTCAGAGTTGTTAAAACTGGTAAAAGGAAAGCAAAGGCTTGGAAAAGGATGGTTACCAAAGTAACATTTGTTGGGGATCAGTTCACCAGAAAACCACCTAAATTTGAAAGGTTCATCAGACCAATGGCTTTAAGATTTAAAAAAGCTCATGTCACCCATCCAGAATTAAAAGCTACATTTTGCCTTCCCATTATTGGGGTTAAGAAAAATCCCAGCTCAACAATGTACACATCTCTTGGTGTAATTACAAAAGGCACAGTTATTGAGGTCAATATTAGTGAACTTGGGCTTGTTACCCAAAGTGGAAAAGTTGTGTGGGGTAAATATGCACAGGTTACAAACAACCCAGAAAATGATGGTTGTATTAATGCTGTTCTTTTAGTTTAAATTTGTGATGAAGTACTTCATAAATGTTCTGTGTGAACTGATTATCTTTTCATAAATAAAAAGCAAATATAAAAGTCTTTCCCTCACCTTTTATTATTGATGCACCGTAATGTAGAGACAGGGTATTCACGGCTTAGGTCTTGTGAAGTACTTTTTTAATGGCCCGTATCCAATAGGATTTCTGATATAAATACTTGAGCACCTGACTTTCTGTAACACATTAAAGGTGCTGTTCAACACTAAGGAAGGTGTAACTTAGGCACTGTCAGTTTCAAATTTTACTCAAAAGTAAGCCAAGAATATTTACTAGGGTAAGCCCAAAATAACAATAAAGCTATAAACTTGTACTAAATGTTTTAACACATCTCATGTATTTTTATCTTAATCAGCTTCTGATGTAATCAGTAGTCTTATGTTGGGCAATTACTTTTTTAGACTCTTTGACCAAGAGAAAAGGTTGGTATTTTTTGCATTGCTATTGCAATATTAATTTTGATACATTTATAAAAGTGGAATGTTGTTTTGGGCTGCCAGTGCCAGTAATAATTTTTATAATGGAACGTATAAAATATTGGTACAGATGTAGTAGCATCACTAATTAAGTTCAATATTATTTATTCATGTTACATTAGCCACCTACATTTTTATGCCTAATGAAGAACCAACCACTAAGCTGTAGTGGCTAAAGCTGCATTGTGCCACTTGTATGCTGGAGCTGGTGATGCCCCCTGGTGGCAGTATTCCTCCCCCCCCCCCCCCCCACACACACACACACACACACACACACACGTTCACACAACACACCACACACTTCTCACTCACTGTGTGTGTGCTGGTGATGTCCCCTGACGACAGTATTCCTCCCCCCTCCAACATACTGTACATGTGCTGGAGCTGGTGATGCCACCTGACGACAGTATTCCTCCCCCCTCCAACATACTGTACACGTGCTGGAGGTGGTGATGCCACCTGACGACAGTATTCCTCCCCCCTCCAACATACTGTACACGTGCCATTATGTGGATATAGGGTGAGCCGTATTTATTGGCTCATGCTGCATGCACTACTCTTGCTTGCTTAGTCAGTACAGAGGCCTTCATGCCCAGGTACTCCCCACCTTTACCTCAAAATATAAATTGCAAATTGAAATTTGCTTTTTCCAACTTGTATAGGTATATTCAACATGTGTAAATTTCATGAAAATGGTTTATAAATATTTTTTTTTATAATATTTACTCAACCCTTTGATGAGAGATCCCCAGAACCAACAAGTAGGAGGTAGATGGGTGCATTGTTGAATAAAATTAGCCTCTTCATTGCACTATTGTATATGCTGGCATCCTCTAATGCACTAGAACAAATACAGTATTTTAATATTGGTACTTTCCTCTGATGGGGGAAACAAATAATTACATGCAACTGGCTGGCCGTGGTATCATAATGCCTGGAGAAGGTTGTGCAAGTGAAGTTCCTGTTAGCGACGTCACTGATGTCTAATGATGTTTCTGCTTTGCCCTGGACGAGTGTCTCTAGCATCACTAGGCATGCCACTCCTGTGGAAGGCATTTTGATATATTGAGATTTACTGCACATGTCTAAACATTATTGCATGTCGATGTTTAGAGCACCTGGAAGAGAAGGGCATCTTTAATGTGGGTGGTGTAAAATGGACAATATTTAGTATGGTAATTGAAATGATGTAAAGGTACTAATAAGCAGAGGTTAAGCCACTGAGTTAGTTAATATTGGTTGCAGTACCATTTTATTGCCTTCCTATCTGCTCATTCCAGTTGTCATTAATATTAATATAACATTATTTTCTAACAGAAAATGTTCCTGATTTTTGTATAAACATTGTTGCCCCCTCTATATGCTGGCCCTTGTGTAGTAATAGTTTTGTACACCAATGATTAAAAAGGAAATGAAGGTAGAAAGGAGTTGCAACACCAAATTGATTGGTCGACGCCACCACAGGAATGATCTCACCAGGATGACGGAACACAGAGGTCCTACATGCAGCAGGATACACACATCAACCCCTACCACAGATGTAATAGTGCACCATCCGTTACAGAAAGAGAATGAGGAGTCGCGATTGTAGTGAGACCTCGTATCCCGGCAATATAGTGATATGAGGGACCGTCTATGGTCTAATCTGCGAAGGGAATAATGAGGATGGGAAGACTGGTCGGATTGGATTTGGTCTTAATCAATCTGCAACATTGTCTTGATGTAGTGTGAAGCCTCCTAGTGAGCCAGGAACATAGGCATCCCGGTTGACAGGTACCACGTAGAGCCAAGAGGGAAGGAAATGGTTCAGAGGGGACACAAACAAAGGGTTATCATACTGAAGACGAGAGTAGGTGGAAATAAGAAAGTGCCTAACAAATAAATCGCGAATTTGAAGATAGCCATATTTCTCTAAATTTTGTCATCTTCATGATTTGCTGTTTTAATTTATTTGTTTTGTTTAAAAAAATCAATCGTTAAATTGGAAAAAGTTTCGGGATTACGTTAAGTGGGATTTTATTTTATAAATGTTATAAATATTGATGTGCAAAGGTATTAATATTACAAACTTTTACTATATAAATGACGTTTTTTACGTTTTTGTAAAAACAAAAAACACTTATAAAAATGCTAACATTTTATGGATTAAAATATACAAATCAGTATCTTCATTTATGAATATAGATTTTTCAATTTATATAACAATAAACATGTTATATAAACATTTTATGTTCATCATTTCCTGTGTGTTTGACGTATCTATTTTTTCTAGATAAACCTACCCGAGCCGTTATTCGCCTCTAGAATACATTTTAGTGACCCGCGTACCCAAAGGGTACAGGGTACGTGCCTGGTGCCCCTGCCCCATCTACAGATACTGAAGAACACACACACACACACCCACATATCTACACTAGTGTAGATATGTGTTTCAAGTGTAGATATGATAGAGCCCAATACGCTCAGGAACCTGTACACCTGTTGATTGACGGTTGAGAGGCGGGACCAAAGAGCCAGAGCTCAACCCTCGCAAGCACAATTAGGTGAACACACACACACACACACACACACACACACACACACACACACACAACACATGATAGTCTTAACATTGAGTATATTATAACGAACACTCCTGGGTCCTGGTGATCCCCCAGAATCCGAATTTCGCGAGACATCTGAACGCCCACACATCAACTGTTCATCCTAACTATTGTGGTTGACACACTCGGTTCCCCATAGCCCCTGTGTATAGACCTCGTCAGCAGTGGGACTGCCCAGCGTCCCTGTGTATAGACTTCGTGGGTTTTGGGACGTCCCCCAGCGTTCCCTCGGGTGCTCCGTGGACCCATATTCTCTAGAATCCGTTTTCTGTGATGGAAACAGAAGATGGTGATCGTGTCAGTCTGCTACAAAAGCTTTGAACATGAGACACGATAATGAATATCAAAATTAATGCTAAAATATCTTAATGTGGAACTTAATGAGGCCTATGACTTTCCTCTGGTGAAATAGGGTAGACATTTAAAGGTTACTTTAAATCCGTTTAACGATATCCGAGTGCATACTAGGTAGACGGACTTTTGGAGTTTTTAACGTTGATGGATAATTGCCGCCATCTTGTCTAGCAAAAAGCTGTTTTGCAGAACTTCCCATTTTCTAAAGAGCTGCTTTCACCTTGCTACGGCGGGGAATTGTGTAAATATTATTTCCCTATCATTCAAGAAGCTTCATGTTTTCTGTACTGTGGCGTTCTGATATATTTGTTGCTGCTTGGTTATCCTTTAGTTTTCTGTTTGTAATTATTCCTTTTCTTGCAGTGATTCATCGTAACTTTATGTACTGGAGAATAAATTTTTGTTGAGTTTCCCTCACGATGCAATTTGCTTCCCATTTTCTATGCTGCATTTCTCATACAGCTACATCCCATTTTCTAAGATAACATATTTAGCGTTATTTCATTTATCTGAGAGAAGCGCATTTAATTTTCTGCCCCACACTAGGGACAGAAACCCCCAACCCCGATCTTGACCCCCCACCCCGACCAGACCCCACAACCCCCCCACACCCCAGTCCACCAAATATTCCACCATGGAGCAGCCCCTCACACCCGCCTCGGGGGAGTGAGGGAGTGAGGGAGGTGCCTGACCTCTGACCCTTCGAGCAGGTCATGTGAGATGACTTACAGAGGAATAACGCTATGAAGGTGAACAGGAGAGTTACCGGGATGGGAAGAGTGTTTTTACAGGTGAGGGGGGGGGTGTGAAGGGGAGGGGGGCGGGGGAGGGGGAGGGGAAGGTAATGTGGCTCTTCTTCCAAGCCATAAAAGGATCCCAATGCTTTTGATTTCCTCCGCTGCTGAGGATGGAGAGGGACGGACGCTGAGTGAAAGTATGAGGGAGGGGAGGAAGGTAAGGGAAGGGGGGAGGGGGGGGAATACATATAGGGAACTGCTTACCTATGCGCACTTACCTATGGGAGAGGGGGGGGAGTGTGATGTAGCTGTTTATGCCCCGCTTCCCTGTCATCTATATCTGGCACCTAGTTGCATCTCTCTACGCTCAAGCTCATATATATTTTTGCTGGAAGCTGTGGCTTGGGAATAATACGCACATGGAGGATAAGGCTGGTATTACTGGTCGTGTAGGCACTTATTTTGACAAATATTGCTCGTAACTGATTATATATAACACAGGTGAAGGCTGTGCGGGAGATGAGAGGGGCTGTGTTCCGAGGTGTAGTAGGGGGTGTGTATTTTAATATGCCTATGGATCTGTGGGGAGGGCCCATGGCTCTGTACCTATGGTGGAGTCCTGAGGCCATAGGTCATCGGGCTCCACCAGCAGTCCTAAGACCTATGGTTCGACCTATTTCATATACAGGCTGATGAAATGAATCTCTAGGCTCGACCTAGAGACCTATGGTCCTAAGATCATAGGTCATAGGACTCCACTAGGCCTATAGCTGAAGGTACGATTCATCAGTAACAACAGCATCACGACTCTATGTTGTTGCTTCAAGCTAGTTAAGACATTTATGCACCGGTGTATTTAAACACAGTGCATAGAATTGGTGTGTTTCAGAGGGCAGACAATGGCCGACGTTCTCAGTCATTAACACCAGTAGAGAAAATACTGTGACCTCACATTACGGTTAACGCTCGCAGTCACGGTCACTCAAGGCGGCTGTCACGGTAGCTTCTCTAGAGTAAGTAGCATCTTGCGGCTCCTCAGAACAAGCAACATGTTGGTGACTCCAATGTTCGCTACGTCACTTAACCTTCACTTTGGAACCCCAATGAAGTCACTAAGACTCGTCCAACCACCGATAAAACTCCTTATAAACCCGTCCAATCACCAAAAAAAAGTCCCCAGAGCTGTCCAACTACCCAAAAAAAAATAAAGGAATAATATAATTCGACCTTGTGAAGCGTTGATCACAAGTCGAACAATTATCTCTTGCAAAGAACAAAGTTGGTTGAGTTGAGGCCGCGGCGTTTTCCCGCCCAGAGCGCAAGAAGCGGCGCCCATGTTCAAGGGTTTCAGCGTTGACAATGGCGACGTCACCTGGAACATGTCACGAGTTCTGGAGACCTTTATGATCCTTAATCCTGACCTTTTGGGGTTTGTTGGGGTGACTTGAGAGACGTGAAGGAATGTTGTTACGTTCTGTAGGGCTAGGCCACGTCGAGATAGGCCTGGTCGAAGACCGAGCCACGCGGGGGGACGCCGAGCCCCGCGGGGGGACGCCGAGCCACGCGGGGGGACGCAGAGCCCCGAAATCACTCGCAAGGTAGGCCAAATAGGTCAGGTGGGAAGGTCTTCGGCCAGATAATATCTACGACCAGTGGGATGGGAAGTAGATGAAATGTAGAATCTGTGAGAACAGGGTAGATGAGATTTAGGGTCTGTGGGAAGGGGTAGATGTGGTCTAGGATCAGCCACCTCCCCCCGTAAAGTATCCGTGTAAACTGTCATTGGTGACGCTTCTGTAAACTCCAGTCTTCCTGTTGTCTGCTTGAGTGGTTTACCAGTCGCTCTCAACTTATTAAACACATTTAGTGAGAGATGTTAAACCTGGAACCATCTCCTCCCGCTCCAATGAACCAATATAGTCCTGCTGCTCGCTTAAACATCCTCTAGACCACGAGTGTAAACAATCACGCGGTCCGTCAACCCTTCTGGGTGCGGTCCGCGACAACACTCGCTACTTCGACCGCTTCGTCTTCAGCACCCAGCTACATAGCGCGCTTCAAGTTAAAAGTAACACACGTGCGTAAAAGGAACTCACTTGCCGCCAACTCTGATCTTGTCTCGTCAGTCTTGTCCAAATGTTTCCAGCGCGAGATTGATGGCCCGTTCACAGCCGATTGACTCCTCACTTGTCAATCTCAGGTGTGGAACAATACCTAGAGTCTTGCTTAGATATTTGTGTACAAAACACGTGTTATTAACATTTGTCAAACACCCCTGTAGTATTCGTAAAAAAAGTTTAACAAATCACTGGGATTTGCGCTTAACGCCTGTGATTTGTCTCCTTTTAAAGAAATTCAGATTTGGCTTGAAATCCTACGCGCCTACAAAGCGCTCTTGTTGGTGCCTAACCCAAATAGTTTAGTAAATCCTTGTCAAGAATATTCAATTAGCTGTTCTTTAACTGTCTTCAGTAGACACGGACATACTTCATAGAGGCCTATAGAGACTTGACTGAAATTTGTTTTTCGATATCTTGACAAACTTATTCTTCAGTAATTATCTTTGTTGTTACCGAACCTTTGTGTTTGTACAGGTTGTCAAGGTTTTCTTTATCAAACACCTAGTAAATACTAATTTAAAACCTCCATACTTCTACCATAACACACACACATACACACAGTGTGTAATCTGTTAGTTAATAGATGGAATGCATTAGGCAGTGATGTGGTGGAGGCTGACTCCATACACAGTTTCAAATGTAGATATGATAGAGCCCAGTAGGCTCAGGAACCTGTACACCAGTTGATTGACAGTTGAGAGGCGGGACCAAAGAGCCAGAGCTCAACCCCTGCAAGCACATTAGGTGAGTACCCACACACAACATACACTATATATATATATATATATATATGGCGATATACTTAAGAAATTGTTAACGACTTTTATTAGGCCAAAGCTAGAATATGCAAAGGTTGTGTGGTGCCCATATCTTAAGAAGCACATCAACAAACTGGAAAAGGTGCCCAAAGACATGCTACTAAGTGGCTCCCAGAACTGTATGGCAAGAGCTACGAGGGAAAGGTTAGAAGCATTAAAAATTTTGTTTAGATACTTTATGAATTTTTGTGTACAGTTTGGATCATGGTGTCACCCTTTACCAGGTAATATGCAATACTACATACTTTTTCAGAA
>WNGS01014286.1:5000-10263 GCA_020271785.1 Procambarus virginalis
TGCACTAACATCACACATAATAAAAGTGTTTGAAAGAGTGATTAGGAATCAAATTTCTAGTTTTATGGAAAACAATGAATTGCACAATCCAGGACAACATGGATTTAGAGCGGGAAGATCCTGTCTGTCACAGTTACTCAACCACTATGACAAAATCACAGAAGCCCTAGAAGAAAAGCAAAATGCAGATGTTGTATACACAGACTTTGCAAAGGCTTTCGACAAATGTGACCATGGGGTGATAGCTCACAAAATGAGGTCAATGGGAATAACTGGAAAAGTAGGACGCTGGATACTCAATTTCCTGTCGAACAGAACACAAAGAGTAACAGTCAATCAGATAAAATCGAGTCCAAGCGATGTTAAAAGCTCTGTACCTCAAGGTACAGTCCTTGCACCGCTACTGTTCCTTATTCTCATATCTGATATAGACAAAAATACACGTCACAGCTTCGTGTCATCCTTCGCAGATGACACAAAAATCAGCATGAAAATTACCTCTGCTGAAGACATTGAAAAACTACAAACAGATGTCAACAAAGTTTTCGATTGGGCAGCAGAAAATAATATGATGTTTAACAGTGATAAATTTCAGGTACTCAGGTACGGCAAAAATGAGGATCTGAAACATAATACAGGGTACAAAACACAATCAAATCTTCCCATAGTAGAAAAACAGCATGTCAAGGATTTGGGAATAATGATGTCCGACGATCTAACGTTTAGGGAGCATAACCAAGCAAATATCGCATCAGCCAGAAAAATGATCGGATGGATTACGAGAACTTTCAAATCCAGGGATCCCATCACAATGGTTGTACTCTTCAAGTCACTTGTGTTGTCCCGTCTCGAATACTGCTCAGTACTCACTTCCCCCTTCAGAGCAGGAGAGATTGCTGAAATAGAGGGAATACAGAGAACATATACGGCACGCATAGACGAGATAAAACACCTAAATTATTGGGATCGTCTCAAAGCTCTCCAAATGTACTCTCTAGAAAGGAGACGAGAGAGATACCAAATAATATACACGTGGAAAATACTGGAGGGCCAGGTCCCAAATCTACACAGTAAAATAACAACGTACTGGAGTGAACGATATGGAAGAAAATGCAAGATTGAACCAGTGAAGAGCAGAGGTGCCATAGGCACAATCAGAGAACACTGTATAAACATCAGAGGTCCGCGGTTGTTCAACGTCCTCCCAGCGACTATAAGAAATATTGCCGGAACAACCGTGGACATCTTCAAGAGAAAACTGGACTGTTTCCTAAGAGAAGTCCCGGATCAGCCGGGCTGTGGTGGGTATGTGGCTCTGCGGGCCGCTCCAAGCAACAGCCTGGTGGATCAAACTCTCACAAGTCGAGCCTGGCCTCGGGCCGGGCTTGGGGAGTAGAAGAACTCCCAGAACCCCATCAACCAGGTATCAACCAGGTATCATAACAATGGCGATCGAGACTTGTCACCGAGAGCTAGCCAAGACGAAATATTTTGAGCTCACCTTTTCTCTGCTAATGATAGAATATACATTTGCAGAGATTAATATGTAGCTTTTGTTGAAAAAAAAACTATGTTGAAATACTATAATAAAATTGGTAAATTGACTTACTTTTAATGAAGCTGAAGATTACGTCATCCTCTGCAGCGCTTGTTTTATATTGTTCAGTACTATATACAAGGTACATACAGTATGAACACTTATTTTCAGGCATTCACTTCACACAACAGCTAGCCTTACTACTAATTCACACGAGTTCTAATTCTAATTCACAATTGAAAATTATTTCTACTGTATATTTACACTGTACAGTATCTTTTTGTCAAGGCTTAAATAATCATTAACACTTACAATACTGTACTCTATCAACACTTTTTACACTAATTTATATGCCATTCAATCATATTTTATATCGTTAGTGGAGGCTGGACTTTTGATGGGAATTCAGCATCAGTGGGTGCAACATGGCTTGCAGAGCATTCATTGCTGGCAGATGCTCCATGACTTGTCGATTCGAATTCAGCATCGGTGGGTGCAGCATATCTTGCAGAGCATTCGATGCCGGCGGAGGCTGCATGACTTGTTGATGGGAATTCAGCATCGGCGGGTGCAGCATATCTTGCAGAGCATTCGTTGCCGGCAGAGGATGCACGACTTGTTGATGAGAATTCAGCATCGGTGGGTGCAGCATAGCTTGCAGAGCATTCGTTGCCGGCGGAGGCTGCACGACATGTTGATAGGAATTCAGCATCGGCGGGTGCAGCATAGCTTGCAGAGCATTCGTTGCCTGCGGAGGCTGCACAACTTGTTGATGGGAATTCAGCATCGGCAGGTGCAGCATGGCTTGTAGGGCACTCGTTGCCAGCGGATGCTGCATGACTTGTTGAATTCCCAGTGGGTGCTTTCACGAACCGTTGAAATCATGAATTTATCTACTTTTGCCTGAATCTGATTTTCTCTGGCAAATATTCTGAGACGTTGCTCTCAGCCTCGCGAGTTAACAGTAAACAATGCGGTCACATAGCCTGGCGCAGTACGTTCTAGGTCCGTGGGAAAAAAATACCTATTGCGTGTACTATAAAAGGTATTTAATAAGAAAACAAAGAATTTTGTTTAATAACAATTGTTTTAAAATATTTTATTAATAATAATTTAAAATTTTCTTCATAAAACTGAATCATTTTAAAAGAAAGTTAAGATTTAATAAACCACTCTGGATGATCGCCTGGTCGCCATGTGAGGGGCTGCCGATGACAAAACAAACCCAATACCGACCGTCGGTAATATCGGCCACCAGACCGGTATAAGAGGCTCCAGATACCGATCTCCCAAACCGGTCGTTAATACCGGCAGATCGGTATAAAAGAGGGCCGTTAAATTGAGTGTATACTATATATATATATATATATATATATATGTCATACCTAGTAGCCAGAATGCACATCTCAGCCTACTATGCAGGCCCAATTTGCCTAATAAGCCAAGTTTTCACGAATTAATGTTTTTTCGACTACCTAACCCACTAACCTAACCTAACTTTGTCGGGTACCTAACCTAACCTATAAAGATAGGTTAGGTTAGGTAGGGTCGGTTAGGTTCGGTCATATATCTATGTTAATTTTAACTCCAATAAAAAAAATTTACCTCATACATAATGAAATGGGTAGCTTTATCATTTCATAAGAAAAAAATTAGAGAAATATATTAATTCAGGAAAACTTAGCTTTTTAGGCAAATCGGGCCTTGCATAGTAGGCTGAGAAGTGCGTTCTGGCTACTAGGTACGACATATATACACACACATATATATAATATATATATATATTGTCGGGGTTTCACGGTGTTCTCGTTAGAGAAGGGTTAAAGCAACCGTAGACTGGATCTCCTTTCCAGGTGTTGCTCCAACAATAACCCTTACTCACCGTCGTTCGGCGGGTCTTCCCTCAAATCCTCTAGGCTCCACTGCTGGCCTCGGAGAGTATCCCAGTCAATCTCACAACCGGCCTTAGATTATAAGATGAGTGAGAGCACAGATCGTTCCCTCAATCTGTGGCCCACCCCGACACCGAACTCTTATACAGCCTTCAAGGTCGCCAACTGGTTTTTTAGATGTCCAGTAACACTGCAGTGGTCAGGTGTAATTGTGGCAAGAGCAAATGCAATAATGTGGTATCAGGCAGGTCACTCTACTTTATATCCTCACATGGTCACAAGATAAATGGAGGGGATGATATCAAACACCAAAGAGTTTTGGTATTTTACTTAAAATATCACGAGAAATATACATGCATCAATGTATCAGAATTAATATATGACGATTGCTCCATTCATAGCATAATATTCTAGAGCGCACCATATGGCAACATCGGCACGTGTCACCTGTCAGAAATGCCAGCTGACCGGGCCCTCGCGATCGTGGGAAAGACTAGTACTTGTTTTCTAATTGTCACGATCACCGTTTATTTAACTTTTTCCAAAACACTATTCAACGTTCACATGGCTTACTTATGACATCACTGGCCTCACGATCAACATCTATATTCACAATACTCTCACAGTGACTTTTCACTGTACCAAAAGATTACTCTATTCTTAATAATATTTACTGTGAATGCACTCACTTGATCACTGAACTTTTCTTTATATTTATGCTTCCTCTCAAAGAGATATCACTGGCAATCACTTCATATATATATTATTCAGCACACAATCATGTCATATATAAATCAGTAATCGAACTTCAGGCATATATATATCAATAGATCATCGAGATCAACACACAGGCATTTATATCAATAGATTATAGAGATCAATCCACAGGCATTTATATCAATAGATTATAGAAATCAATCCACAGCATTATATCAATAGTTATAGAGATCAACACACCAATATCTGGTTTACTACCAATATATATATAATAATAATCACAGATCAATAATAATAGTCACAGTAAATTCTCTGATGAATCTTGGTGCTTGCACACACCCACACATAGATATATATGTAAATTGATACTGTGAGCGCTCTGGGTAGCCTCACCACATACTGTGCACTCTGTGACTTAAACTCAAGTGAGACTTGCTCACGACATATAAAATATCCTGACAAGAATATATATATATAGCTAACTAAAGGGGAAATGGGAGGGAACTGTAAACACCTACTTCACCTATCCTAGGATGACAGTTGGGTTGTAGCTCCTGGTCCAGGCTCTCGCCTCGTTCATCCAGAAACACAAGCCCACACCTTAGGATGTCGCGTCTCGCCGCTTCTGTACACAGCAGGTCCGTGCTTCTTTCCCTACAGTACGTCGCTGGTTGAAGTCGGTCTCCTGGCCGTCAACTTTCCTCCCAACTACGGCAGGCAGCCTACGTCTCGGCGGTCGTCGTACGTTTCCCAATTAGTCCTTGTCACTGTAATCCCAGAGTAACTGCCTCTCACCACTACGAAGTCACTGAAGTTATCAGCCGTACCAGACGACACACGCACAGCACCCGACTTCAGAGCACTTGAAGCTCACAACACCATCAATTCCCTCGTCGTCTAGATATAATGCTAGGTATTTGGGAAGACTTCTCGACGTGCTTGCATCCAACTGTTGACTCGTAGGGTTCCACGAAGGTGGGGTTACTGTCAAACTTGACAGGATCGTCGATCACACGTTCAACCTGGTTGACAAGGCTGTCAAACCTGGTTCACTCACGGTGGGTGGCCGGCCACTAAGCTGCCTCTTATACTGGTGAACTGCCAACGACGACTCACA
>WNGS01014305.1:0-14369 GCA_020271785.1 Procambarus virginalis
AAATTATGTCTATTGCATTGTGTGGGTGTGGACATAGGCCTATTGAATAATAATAATAATAGTAGTAGGCATCCATCAGTCTCCGGAGACTATGGAGTTGCGCTCTGGTTGTCGGTTTGGAGTGGCCTCTCCAGGGCACAAAGCCAGGGTAGGATACGGAGAAGCTGTTATCCAAGTAGTAGGTTTCCCCTTCTCCACGGCGCTGAAAGTCTCCAATGGAAGGCAAACGCCAATACGATTAGTTCCAGCTCTGTCGCAGGAACTGTAATATAATAATAATAATAATAATAATAATGAGAAAATCCACTGGGGCTGTGAGGCAACACGAACCTGCGACGTTTGTGTTCCGAACCATAATGGAAACTGACCCAACTATAGGATGGGTTAACCCAAGTATCGCGTTTTCAAAATGGTCGCCCATGTTGAAAGAGACGAATGCCGAAAGAATATTGTTGAAAACATCTTGATAACTTATTAAACCAAAATTATTTATTAGTCAGAAGAAAGACAGAAATGTGATCTATATATAAAACCTCTACCAAACAAATATTTTAAGTAAAACCCAAGATATTTGTAGTTGTATAAAAGTGGCAGTTTTCATCGCTCATTGAGCTCGAAACCCGCAGTATTCATCTCAGAACAATGCCTATTTCACGCAGATTCTTTAATAAACGTAAGAGTTTTATATGTCGCAATAATGATAGAAATATAAGCTTCATTTTAAATACCCTACCATGTGCATATTTAAATTTAAAGCAAAGATAAGTGTACTTTTATAATAGCCAAGCTCCAACCCCGGACAGATGGATCGAAGGAGCAGCTCTCACTCTCAGAACAATGTTTAATTCATGTGAATTCGTTAATTAACATATATGTTTTATATGCCTCAAGAAAGATAGGAATATAAGGCTCATTTTAAACACTTTACCATAGACATAATTAAAGTTCTAATGAAGATTCATGTGTTTTAATAATCGCCGAGCTCCGACCCCCGCACAAACTAATCGACAGCAACTCTCTCTCTCAGAACAATATCTATTTTATGTAAATTCGTTAATAAACACAAATGTTTTATATGTCTTAAGAAAGTTAGAAATATAAGCTTTATTTTAAATACATTACAATATAAGTAAATAAAGCTCAAGTGAAGATACACATGTTTTTATAGTGGTGTTCAGTAGCTTGTCGGGCATGGAGTACAGACGCATAGGCACTTGCCAATACAGTTGTGTAATTAACAAAAATACGCTAATAAAGCCTAAAATCTTATATGCCTTCAGAAAGATGGAGATAAAAACATTATTATGAGTGCACCAAAGGAAATATATCATGTTTGAGGACAAAGATATATCAATTTTAAATTAAGTTTCGACTCTCGCCTGGGCGAGAGATGGGGGCGACTCTTGCCCTATCTATTGGAGATTCTGTCCACCTAAAAACCCAAAGCTACTCAATTACGTAAGTAATGAAGTAATATGGTATATTTACTCACGATAATGTGAGTGCTGAATGCAGAAAACGAGAAAATATATATTTACTCCAAAATAATATAATTTCATTATGAAATAAGTAAATAAGTGGCATCAAAGGAAGTTGATGGTCCAAGCGTCAATGTTGTGGAGCGACTTATCCAAGATATATTGTTGTCTGGAAAGTGTTTGTTGGCATATCAACCTTCTGTACACAGTGATCCAGTCATCGCACTTCTCTGCTCAAATTATCACAAATTTAAATTATGATGTTAACAAGTAGAATACGTATTTTAAATAAAATCTAACATAACTAGCCAGAAAACATTTATTAACACTATCTGTAGCTTTGGACCGGACTCTCATCCATTATTTTTCTCTTGAATCCTAACTTTGGACCGGACTTGCGTCCACTACAAAAATATTTATATAAAATTCATTTTTTATCCAATTGACCTAGGGATAGTATCAAAATAAGCGCCTTTAGAATGCGCACAATTTGATACCAAAATGAAAGATGTAACATGAAACGAGAGATAAGATGAATAGACAGCATATTGTGCACAAATCATAAAGTTATACCATCCCATCTAGGGAGCCGGTCGGCCGAGCGGACAGCACGCTGAACTTGTGATCCTGTGGTCCCGGGGTCGATCCTGGGCGCCAGCGAGAAACAATGGGCAGAGTTTCTTTCACCCTATGCCCCTGTTACCTAGCAGTAAAATAGGTACCTGGATGTTAGTCAGCTGTCACGGGCTGCTTCCTGGGGGTGGAGGCCTGGTCGAGGACCGGGCCGCGAGGACACTAAAAGCCCCGAAATCATCTCAAGATAACCTCAAGATAACCTCAAGAAACTTGATGTCCGAACACTTATATGATTATAAATAGGTTTTTGGTCAAAATTTTAAAATATTTGTTAAAATTCTATTTATTGTGCTATTATGTTGGGACTAGTTTTAAAATGCGCGCCTTTATGTCGCGAGCAATTTGATACCAAAATAAAAGATGTAACACAAAAATTTGTCAGAACACTGGAAAAATATAAATAATTTTGTGATGATGAGCTTCCAGAATTAAAATATTTGTTAAAATTCCAGTTATTGCTCTATTATTATGGGACTAGTTTTAAAATACGCGCCTTTTTATCGTGAACAATTTGATACCAAAATGAAAGACGTAACACGAAAATTTATGTTATCAAACTGAACGAGTATGCACATTAGGTTGCAGTGTACAAATTGGTGCTCGTTCACGGGTAACTTTACGCTTTTCTGCGGGGAGGCACTCCAAACTTTTGTACATTATATTCATACACATCCGTAGGGAATTTAATTGCGAACACAATGATACCAAAACGAGCAACGTAGCACGAGAATTAAGGTGAGAAAAATGGAACGAGTATGCACATTTAGGTGTCACCACGCTCTTACCCGCACGCTGGGTGCATGACCCCTAAGTTGACCGCGCGCCTGCCCGGTGACCGATAGTGTTAAAAAATACATGTCTGGAAGTTAATAGTTTTGTTATATATACTCGTTATTCGTTGACATGCGTTCACTACTTAATCTACCATGTACTGTACTTATGTAAAATCTCCCTTGGTGTGCAGAACAAACATATCAATTGTGACACAAGCTCTCCATATATGTCAGTTGCTTAATTTAGGAACTGTACTTGTGGTCGATCTCGAACCCATTTATGATGTGACGACTTATACTGAATTTTGTAACTAGCTCATCAAGATTGTAACTTGCTTAGCTAAATGAATTGTGGGGTTCAGTCCCTGAGCCCATTATGTGCCTCTGTAACCCTTTCCACTACCGCCCACAAGATGGGTATGGGGTGCATAATAAATGAACTAAACTAAACTGGCTCTTCGCTCATCTCGCCGAACCCTACATGCTCTGTGGTTTAATTAATTGAGATTCACAAATAAAGCTTATAATTGTAGGTGTTATCAAAACGGCAGAGTTTAGTTTAGTTCATTTATTATCACCCTATACCCATCCTGTGGGCGGTAGTGGAGAGTGTTACAGAGGCACATAATGGGCTCAGGGACTGAACCTCACAATTCATATAGCTAAGTAAGTTATAATCTTGATGAGCTAGTTACAAAAGTCAATGCACATCGTCACATTAACAATGGGCTCGAGACCGACCACAAGTACAGTTTATAATTTAAGCAACTGACATATATGGAGGGGTATAGTGTCACAATTGATTTGTTTATCCTACACATAACCCCAACCCCATTCAATGGACTGCGGTCGATAGGTTACAATCAAGTCGTTTTTGCGTTTTATTCACAGAGATTAAATCTTATTGGGTGAGGAAAGATATTCATATTTTAAAGAAGGTTTCTTGGCTGACGCTCTCCATGGATAGAAAACACAACTTTTTGAAAATCAATGTTAGTTTGATCTAGATATTATAATAAACGAAAGTTTTTATGTCATCAGAAAGGTAGAAATATAGGCTACATTTAAAATCTTTTGTCATAAATATAATTGAAGTGAAAGTGAAGATATATGCATTTTGATAGTTACTTGATGGCTAGCTCAGAGAGTGTGAAGCCCTGCACATCAGCCAATAAATTGTATAATTAGGTTCCATATATTTTAATTAACTTTAACCCTTTAACTGTGCAACGCTCCTGCAGGCCCAGGCTTCGGGTGCGCAACGTGCCTCCGGGTGTTTTTATTTTTCACGTTCCATTAAAAACTCCCGCGGCTACATAGGGTTCACATCAGCTTCCTCAGGGCTCTTGTAAACAGACGCCATCTTTAAAAAAAATCATGGTCCACATTGCCGGGTGTCAGAGCCTCAGTAGTGAGTGAGCAACCAAGGCTGGCGCTCGCAGCATGAGTGCACAGCACTGCTGTTCAGCTAGTGACCACAGCATCGCCTAATATTGTCAAAATATATATATATATATATATGTTTTATTTAGCCATGAAAGTATTATAGAAGAGCATGAGTGTGATAATGACTGGTTACAATGTTCAAATATCAGTGATTCAATGCTGTTCACAATGTTCACAGCGCTAGCCACAGCACCACAGCATTATTTCGTCCATCTAGGAATCTTCAAACGACTTTTTAGGTTCCTTTTAAAAATAAACTTGTGGTCAATTATTTATTTACAGGTATTAGTGACCAGGATTGTGGTTATAATTAGCATTGTGCGTAGGAAGGAGGAATTTTGGTGAGGGAGGGAGGAAGGGAGAGAATTGAGGTAGCCTCACTGTGTGGCAGTAACTCTTGTTTTGCTCACCATACTAGCTTCGTGGTTCGCTATGGGGAACACACATGTACATGGGTATATACAGTGTGTATGAATAGTGTAATAACAGCACCAGGAGTATGTTGTGAGGAGCTATTTTGGTGAGGGAGGTGACAACATAATCGTAACATTGTCTGCTGTCTGCTGTGTGATTTGTCATGCAGTGTATAGTGGCCACTGTACTGTTTGGACACAATACCGGCTTACTTGCATAGTTCTGGTAAATAAAACATGTAGATAGGTATATATAACATGTGTAAATAGTGTAATAAATACAATAACAGTATGGTGGGAGGAGCAATGTTGGCGAGTAAGATGTTGGAGTGAGGGAGGGCTGGCTGGGTGTGGCTGCCCACACTCACGGTGTTCTGAATGTGTTGATGGTGAATGTATATAGTGTGTACATATATTGTAAATATACATAAATAAACATGAAACATTGGTGTGAATAACTGTATGGTTTGGAGGAGTAATGTTGGTGAATACAATGTTGGAGGAGTGAGGGAGACTGGCTGGGTGTGACAACTCACACTGACAGTGTTCTGAATGTGTTGATGGTGAATGTATATAGTGTGTGACAGTATATAGTCTGTAAATAGATTGTATATATACATAAGTTAGCATGATACATGGTAAATATGTGCAACATATGTGTACACAAGTGTCATGCACGTAACACAGTGTCCTCAGACAGTACGGATGTTTTACTGCCATAATATAGTGTACATGTTCATTATACATAGGATAAGCATGTAAAAACAAATAAAATGTATTTGGAACCATGGGCAAAAAATGAACAAAAATATATTCGTGGCAACTCGCGCGCCCCACCGTCCCCGGGAGCTTACGGCACGGGCGAACGGGGAATGATGACATCACGCGCCAACTTATGGACCCTATAGCAGCCAAAGTAAGTACAAGTTCGAAATTTTTTTGACATACCTCTACTGGGGGAAGGGTTTTTGACACTTTAAAAAAACAAAAGAATTTTTTCAAGAGAATTTATTTCCTGTGCACTGGGGGGGTGTCATATTTATAGGCCGCGCAGTTAAAGGGTTAAAAATCTATGTCAGAAGAAAGGAAGATGTAGCCATTAATGTGACAACATTTCAAAAAATATATCTCTTGAATTAAATAAATAATACCACCCTATCGCTGGTGTCCGGACACATAAAAACTTCCTAGGTATCAGTGTCCAGCCAGGCAGGGGATCACAGGCTGCACAATACAGTACTGATAAATTATGTAATGCACAGAGATGCGTTGATAAACATTAATGTTTTATATTTTATTAAAAATACAGATGTAAACTTTGTTTTCAAACGTTGAATGTAACAATATTTCAAGTATAAGAACCAAGATATATTTATGATTTAACAATTTTCTATAAAGTTGCAATGATACCGTAATTGCACTATATGATCATCATATGACGCAGGATCGATGTCTAGGGGAATTATAGCTGACACAGTCAGATTATATAATGTCAACCACGTGGAGGTAATTATCAAAAGATGGTGCCAAACTGGGAATGTCATCCACAAGTACAGCTCTTAAGTACAGAGCACCACTTGGTTTCCGAACTTTAGTTATCCGAAACTTCCAGTTTCCCGATTGGGGTTGGGCAGTCATGCTACCCGAACAAAGTTCGGGTAGGAAGGGGTCCGCCAAGCGTCACGCTGGCTTGTGGTGGTGGGTGGGAGATGGTCCAGTTTGCCCACTGTGATTTCACAGATCACGGCCTATTATTCCTATTATTTTGAATTGCCATAAGGCTGAAATGTTCATTCTGTGCTTTTGTTTTACATATCTGCACAATCAAGAAACATCTGTGCACCATGTTGGCTCCAAATGCACACATTGCGTCAGTGATGGCTGACTGGTGGGTGGATGGATGGGAGAGCTTAGGTGGGAGGCAGTATGAGAGAGGGGGGGGGGAGAATCAGTGAGAGAGGGGGAGAATTAGTCAGAAAGGGAGGGAGAGAGATGCTAGGAGGGAGGGGGAGGTAGGGAGAGATGTTAGGAGGTAGGGAGAGATGCTAAGAGGGAGGGGGAGGTAGGGAGAGATGCTAGGAGGTAGGCAGGAAGGGACGGAAGTAGTGAGAATTAGGGAGGGAAAGGAAGGCTGGCAGGCACAGGCAGGCTAGCTGGCAGGCAGGGAGTGAGTGGTAGTCACGCGGTTGAACCGCGTGACCTTGAGAGTATGGGATGTAGGGGTGGGTGGTTTGTCGGTGGCGGGGGCGAGACCGGCTCATTCCCGAAGATAAGCCTAACACACACTACCCGTTAGCATGATGGCAGGGAGGGAGGCAGGCAGGCAGGCAGGCAGGCTGGGAAGGAGGCAGGCAGGCAGGCAGGCAGGCAGGCTGGGAAGGAGGGAGGCAGGCAGGCAGGCAGGCAGGCTGGGAAGGAGGGAGGCAGGCAGGCAGGCAGGCAGGCTGGGAAGGAGGGAGGCAGGCAGGCTGGGAAGGAGGGAGGCAGGCAGGCTGGGAAGGAGGCAGGCAGGAAGCGATATATGGGTGTTGAAGTGAACCGTGAATCACGTGACCTTTGAGAGTGTGTGTGTGTGTGTGTATGGGTTTGGGGTGGGGGGTGGGGGAGGTGTGTCGGTGGTGGGGAGGGACCGGCTGACTCCGTAAGCCTAGCCACACTCCACAGACCTGTGACCCAGAGTTGTTTCTTAAATGTACAGTACATCATATATTTTTGGCAGGATGTGCCTGCAGGCTGGCAGGATGTTCCTGCAGGCTGGCAGGCAGGCTGGCAGGCAAGCTGGCAGGCAGGCTGGCAGGCAAGCTGGCAGGCAGGCTGGCAGGCAAGCTGGCAGGCAGGCTGGCAGGCAAGCTGGCAGGCAAGCTGGCAGGCAGGCTGCCTGCCAGGCTGGCAGGCAGGCTGGCAGGCAGGCTGGCAGGCTGGCTGGCAGGCAGGCTGGCAGGCAGGCTGGCAGGCAGGCTGGCTGGCAGGATGTTCCTGCAGGCTGGCAGGAAACATCCAGAGGATGTTTGCCAGACGTCTTAATAATCAGTTAGGAACAATTAAGGACTTTTATAAAGCGGATCAGGACTTTACTTATTGGTGAGTACAAACAAAATACGGTCGCGTTTACGCTATGAACCTGTCGATTTTTTTCCCTAGAGTTTTTTCATACATTTTTCGGAAAAATTTGTTTTTACATTTCTAGTTTATTTTTTCCCCTCTATTTCTCGTATACGAACTTACATGTTAACCGACGGGTCTCGTCCCCAAGGGGTTCGGAAACCAAGTGGTGCTCTGTATAAACCTTATACAATGGGGCCTCGATTTACGATGCTAATCCGTTCCCAGAAACGGATCGTATGTCGAAATATCGGAAGTCGAAGCGAATTTTCCCATAAGAAATAAAGGGATTTGAATTAATCCGTTCCCCACCATCCAAAATATTAACATAAAAATACATTTTATACTGAATACAATGTTTTTTCTAACTACAATACATCACCACAAAAGCGGAATTTCTTATAGGCGCGATCGTCACTAAGCGGGTAGCTATAGTAAACTGAGGCAGGTCGGACCGCGTTACCGGGAACTACGCGCTCGGCCGACCCGAACGTGTACCAACAAATATCGGATGTCGACGACACCATCGGATGTCGACAACACCATCGGATGTCGAGTCGCATTTTTTGATGAAATTTATATCGGAACTCGAATTTATCGTAAGTAGGGGCAATCGTATGTCGAGGTGCCACTGTATATTATATATCATGAGAAATTCAGAAACATAAAATACATTGAAAAAAAAATTCATTGAAGTACAGGTATATATTTTGAACCGCATACTCATCCTGTGAGCCTTAGTTTACTGTGCACCCCATAGTCATCACGTCACCCAAGGGGTCTATGTAATTACCCAAAGCAAATTACCCCCGAGGACCAGGCCTCCTCCGGTTTGGTTTTTGGTCCACCAGGCTGTTTGATGCAGCTGTCATTTACACACATTACATTTATATGTGGATAACTAATCAATCATTGACTTTAACATTAGTAGCCCAACATCTATAAGGATGATGAATTGATTTATGAGCGCCGGGCACTCAAAACTAACTAGCCTAATTTGCTACTTTTATATTTATTTAATTTTATTTATATATACAAGAGTTTATACATTCTTGTAAAGCCACTATCACACATAGAGTTTCGGGCATGTCCTTAATCCTAATTTTGACCCCGGAATACGACCCTCCAAATTGTTTAACAAAAGTACCCATTCACTGCTGGGTGATAAGAGCTAGGCTAATGTTAAGGATTGGCATCTGGTCAGTCCGCCCCGGCAGATACAGGCGAGTGCTTTACCACTATGCTATGAGGACTGTTTTTTTTTTTAACCCAATTTGGCAACAGGACTCGAGAGAGAGACCATCCAGATGTGCTGCTTCTAAACAGCACATACAATCACTATAAAACCTCTAAATATCTTTCCGGTAGAACAATTCAAATAAAATTGGTTCAACAACTTGAATTTTTGTATTAAGCTCTTGGGGTAAAGTGTTTGAACCTAAGGATTCTCTCAATCATTGGACTCGAGATCGACCACAAGTACAGTTTCTAAATTAAGCAACTGACATATGTGGAGAGCTGGTGTCACAATTGATATGTTTGTCCTGCACATTTCCACAGTAGCTTGTTTGGGTTCTTCTAATTATCTTAGATATCATTGCAGAGAATCTCGTAGGCATTATATACTGTATATGCTTGTAAGAAGTATAATAATCCTGAGAAATAGTGTAAATTATGTTGCACGAGTGCTTTCAGCTCGATACGATATTCCTTGATACAAGCAAGTGATTGCTTATGATGGTTTAGTAACATAGTTCATTCATGTGCGCGTGCTTGAAGAGGAAATGTTATCCACCGCCCCATTGTAAATATTTGTGGCTTTCAGACCATACGACCGCGGCTTACCCTCGCCGCGGTCGAGGGTAAGAACACCTGAATGTATACCCAGTATTACAAGTAAACATTAGCAATAACAATTATGGAAAGTTCCTTGACCTATACATATCTCCTCTTGAGAAGACAAGAGACTGATCTTCAGCATCCACATACAACACATATGGGGGTGCTGAGAGTTTTTATTTTTATTATTATTATTATTATTATTATTATTATTATTATTATTATTATTATTTTCTACCACAGACGTGGCCACACATTTACAATGCTAACTAGCATATATACATTTTCGTCTGCCCTCCATGGACAGGGTTAGAGATGTGTTAAACATATAGTTCAGGGGTTGATTGATTGCTCATTGAGGGTTGGTTGATTGAACAATCAACCACAGAAGGTGATTCGGTGCTTTTAAAATGCTAAGCTAACCTACATAAGTATCCACTCAATTTAACGGCCTATATGGGGCTGTACCCTAGTCGTTATTTCCGGAGCTCCGTTATTTCCGAAGTCAAGTCGGGTCGGGTAATTTTTCAAGTAACATTCAGGTAGGATATATTTTATACTGTATAACTAAAATTAAATAAAGTTCATTGTGTAATTGCGTTCCAATTTAGTGCCAAGCCGACGATTAAGCCAGCTGGTGGCTGCTGCATATGATGCTTGAACACGGTCTGATCAAGTCCAGATGGGTGGGAAAAAATTGGTTCATTCCTTTGTATTGCAAAATATTTCATGTATCAATCAGTGATTGTTAATATTTTCTCAATAAAATTTTAGAGATGTGTTTTGTTTTACCCTGAACAGCGCAGGTAATGTATTTTTAATGTTATGACACAGGCTGTGGCGGCCAGGCCATAACAATGGCGATCGAGACTTGCCACTGAGAGCTAGCCAAGACGAAATATTTTGAGCTCACCTTTTCTCTGCTAATGATAGAATATACATTTGCAGAGATTAATATGTAGCTTTTGTTTAAAAAAAACTATGTTGAAATACTATAATAAAATTGGTAAATTGACTTACTTTTAATGAAGCTGAAGATTACGTCATCCTCTGCAGCGTTTGTTTTATATTGTTCAGTATTATATACAGGGTACATACAGTATGAACACTTATTTTCAGGCATTCACTTCACACAACAGCTAGCCTTACTACTAATTCACACGAGTTCTAATTCTAATTCACAATTGAAAATTATTTCTACTGTATATTTACACTGTACAGTATCATTTTGTCAAGGCTTAAATAATCATTAACACTTACAATACTGTACTCTATCAACACTTTTTACACTAATTTATATGCCTTTCAATCATATTTTATATCGTTAGTGGAGGCTACACGACTTTTGATGGGAATTCAGCATCAGCGGGTGCAACATGGCTTGCAGAGCATTCGTTGCTGGCGGATGCTCCAGGACTTGTCGATGGGAATTCAGCATTGGCGGGTGCAGCATATCTTGCAGAGCATTCATTGCCAGCGGAGGCTGCACAACTTATCGATGGGAATTCAGCATTGGCGGGTGCAGCATATCTTGCAGAGCATTCGTTGCCAGCGGAGGCTACACGACATGTTGATGGGAATTCAGCATCGGCGGGTGCAGCATATCTTGCAGAGAATTCGGTGCCGGCGGAGGCTGCACGACATGTTGATGGGAATTCAGCATCGGCGGGTGCAGCATATCTTGCAGAGCATTCGTTGCCGGCGGAGGCTGCACAACTTGTTGATGGGAATTCAGCATCGGCGGGTGCAGCATAGCTGCAGAGCATTTGTTGCCGGCGAAGGCTGCACAACATGTTGATGGGAATTCAGCATCGGCGGGTGCAGCATAGCTTGCAGAGCATTCGTTGCCGGCGGAGGCTGCACAACTTGTTGATGGGAATTCAGCATCGGCGGGTGCAGCATGGCTTGTAGGGCACTCGTTGCCAGCGGATGCTGCATGACTTGTTGAATTCCCAGTGGGTGCTTTCATGAACCGTTGAAATCATGAATTTATCTATTTTTCTCTGAATCTGATTTTCTCTGGCTAATATTCTGAGACATTGCTCTCAGCCGCGCGAGTTAACAGTAAACAAAGCGGTCACATGGCCAGGCGCAGTACGTTCTAGGTCCGTGGGAAAAAAATACCTATTGCGTATACTATAAAAGGTATTTAATAAGAAAACAAAGAATTTTGTTTAATAACAATTGTTTTAAAATATTTTATTAATAATAATTTAGAATTTTCTTCATAAAACTGAATCATTTTGAAAGAAAGTTAAGATTTAATATACCACTCTGGATGATTGCCTGGTCGCTATGTGAGGGCTGCCGATGCCAAAACAAACCCAATA
The DNA here is from genome assembly GCA_020271785.1 of Procambarus virginalis. Lineage (NCBI taxonomy): Eukaryota > Metazoa > Arthropoda > Malacostraca > Decapoda > Cambaridae > Procambarus > Procambarus virginalis. Next base: position 12,018 of record WNGS01014305.1, read on the forward strand.
CCAACCGTCGGTAATATCGACCACCAGACCGGTATACAAGGCTCCAGATACCGATCTCCCAAACCGGTCGTTAATACCGGCAGATCGGTATAAAAGAGGCCGTTAAATTGAGTGGATACTACGTAAATACATAGATACACAGATTTACGTATGCTAAAACAGTGTTTTTGCTGTTAGTACACTATACAATGGCACCTCGATTAACCCTTAAATGGCGCATGGCTATTTAGTTACTCACAAGTTACTCAAAACGCCATATGACGTGTTGTGCAGCTTAAGGGTTAAGTGAAGGAATATTACCTGATGCTTGGACAAAGAGTGTTATTGTTCATATCCCCAAACCACACTCAGATAATTACAGGCCCATATCTCTAACATTGTGTGTTTGTAAAGTGCTTGAACACATTGTCCTTAACCGACTTACGTATCGTATACAGGGGCACCTGTCTTCCCAACTGTTTGGATTTATGCCTGGGCTTAGTACACAACAATGTTTTCCTGACTATTTCGCTCATATTGAAGCTTCTCCTCAAGCAGTCTTCATCGACCTATCTTGAGGTTATCTTGAGATGATTTCGGGGCTTTTTAGTGTCCCCATGGCCCGGTCCTCGACCAGGCCTCCACCCCCAGGAAGCAGCCCGTGACAGCTGACTAACACCCAGGTACCTATTTTACTGCTAGGTAACAGGGGCATAGGGTGAAAGATACTCTGCCCATTGTTTCTCGCCGGCGCCTGGGATCGAACCCAGGATCACAGGATCACAAGTCCCGCGTGCTGTCCGCTCGGCCGACCGGCACCCTAGCAGCAGCAGCAGCTTTTGCCTAGACCTAGCAGCAGCTTTTGATACAGCAAACAGGGAAATCATGCTGGAACGGCTTGCGGAGCTGGGAATACAAGGAAAATTACTGAAATGGATAAAGAGCTATTTGTCTAATCAAACAGCATATGTTTTGTTTAACCACTGCACTGCTCTGCATTAAAATATGGCAACCCTTTGGTACACAGAAAATAGATTCTTTCCAAAAAATTATTTTATCTTCTTATATTGTTAAAATACTGTACAGTCTCTGATCACGGGAAACTAAAAAAAAAAATATTGTATGTGACATACTTTAGCTGCGATGGAGCTGGAAAGTTGAGCAAATTATGGGCGGTGAGCGATGGAGAGCTCAAGGTCACTACTCTGGAAACACATACCAAAACTGTCCCTATTTTCCGCTGGTTACAACTTGTAATAAAGTTGTTACATCTTGGCTTAACGTGTTTATGACGTGTTAGAACGTTGTTACAACTTGCTATATTGGTGTTATAACTGGTTAGGAGGTGTTAAAACTTGTTCGAACGTTGTACCAACGTCGTAGTTTCGGTGTGTGTTTGGCGGGTAGGCCCCGCCATCCTGCATCCTGTTAGAGGCTGTTGCCGTGAATATAATGTTTCACAAATTCTGATGTTTCTTATTCGTCTTTTTCTGTTTTTTTTTTTATGTAATATTATTCAAAAGTGTGTAATTTGTGGAATTTATATAGTTCAATGTGTGGAATATTGCTGTGCTGAAAATTATGGGGCTCATATATGTGACATGTATATTATATTCTATGATCATTAAAACAGTGTTTTTGCTGTTAGTACACTATACAGTGGCACCTCGATTAACCCTTCAATGGCGCATGGCTATATACCATTTGACACACACAGGGGCATACAAAAAAAATAAAAAATCCTTTTTCTTCCGAACCTGTTAATTTGTGTTCACTGATCATGGGAAAAATAATAAAAAATCGTAAGTGGCATATATTGCCCGCTATAGGGCGGGGAAGTCTGGCAAAAAACAGGCGCTGACTCAGCGTGCGTCCCAGGCGGTCTCTTGCTCGCCAGCTGTCAGGCGGAGTTGCCACAAAGAGATAATTACCTAATTATTTCAATGTCTGATTGATTTTTCATAGTTTTTTTGCTGTAATATTATTCAATAGTGTGTAGTGTGATATATTTATATAATAAAATGACTGAATCATCGGTGTACTAAAAATATGGTGTACATATTGTTGATTCAATTATGTTCATCAAACAGTGAACAAATACTTCGTCAGTTATTACACTATATACACAGGTTATATATAAGTATCTGCATGTTTTGTCACCATAACGAACCACTAAGTTGCTATTATGAGTCAAAAAGTAACGAGGAGTGACCGCCGTGTACCAGCCAGCCACTCACGCTCTCCCTCCCTCACCCACATTCTCCTCCTACCATACTGATTTTGCTTTTATTCACTATATACAGATGTTATATATAAGTGTCTACATTCGTGTTCACCATAATGAACCACTAAGTTGGCATGCTGAGTGGGCAG
>WNGS01014307.1:0-10561 GCA_020271785.1 Procambarus virginalis
ACATGGTGGGTTAAGAGACAACATAGAGTTTAAGTTGGAACTACAATCTTGTAAAGCCACTAGATATATATAGCATTTCGGGCAAGTCCTTATAAACTAATCTTTGAGCAATCCTTAAACAAAAAAGTTTTAGGAAATAATAAGAGTAAAATGATAAAAAGTGTTTAAAAGTGTTTTACAATTACAGATGATTTTAAGCAGGATAATTACAGTAAAATTGTGAAAAAAAATTTACAGGTACGATGCAAGAATTTTCGACACAAAAGCAGATCAGAACAATACACAATAATAACAATACACATACAATGAACAAGGAATCCTAAATACAATTAGGAAAACATCTCAGGGTTATACATTGATTATTGAAGCACAATATGAGGATTATTACAAGGAGTATGATCCTCAGTAATATGAGGATCATTACAAGGAGTAATGCAGTACAATATATGCACTCATATTCTATTATTAAGTTAATATTAAGTTCCTTCCTCATGTTAAGTATCTTTGTGGTACTAGAGGCATCCAAGGATTATCTTCAAGGCTTCGTTCTGCAAGTTTTCAAGCCCTTTAAGCTTTCTTTCAGTCATCAAAGGCAAGCAGAGGTGCAGCATAATCCACTAAAGATTTGATGTATGCAAGGTACATCATTTTGACAATTGTGACATTGGCACATAGCCTGAGTGATAACCTGCAACATCTCCAAGAGGGCTTATGGAGCCTCTCTTTATACTGACGACAGAGTCAGAAATACAACAGGACAATACAAGGCCAAGGTATTTGAATCTGTTAACATAGTCAAGCTGGGAGCCATCATACAGTTGCATCTTGTGAACAGCTCCTCCCTGCCTGGGTGGACACCCGTTTAGTATCTTTGTTTCCTCTGCTGAGATATGACTGAACCGAAGTCCTGACATGAGACTAATACAGAGTTAAGAGTGTTCTGCATGTTAGCATAACAAGTAGTGTGTAAATTATATCATCAGCATACCCAATAGTGTGTATCATTATATCATCATGTATGATGATATATGATACAAGGAGGTCTAAATTGATCGATCGATCTAAATTGGGTACTGATATATGGTCAAATGATTGGCGGAGGCCGTTTAATTCTGACAAATGTAAGGTTTAGAGGATAGGTAATGGCGATAGAGTTAGAAGCAAAAGGCAACATGAAAATCACATGGAATACCATCTCTAATATCCTAGGAACTAAACAACACTCCCACAACCAGATAACACTCTCTAAGGATGGCTTTACACCGTCAACTGACTTAGAAATGGCAAATGAATTTAATAGCTTCTTTTCATCGGTTGGTGTGACCTTGCGAGTAAAATCCCACGGACTCAGACACATTATGAACACATATCTCTCAGGCAGCTATCCAAACTCTCTTCTTCTTTCACCAGTCAGCCTGACAGATGTTGTGTCCATCATACACTCACTAAAAACCAAAGCTCCATTGTATGCAAAGCTCAGTCCATTGTATACAAGAGCGCCTCCCATGCCATTGCGCCACCTATAGCTCTGCTGTTCAACAAATCCCTTGAGTGTCATTCCTTCTCTGATATCCTTAAAAAAGCAAGAGTAACGCCAGTTCATAAAGGAGGTAATCCGGCAAACATAAACAATTATAGACCAATATCAAACCTACCCATACTATCAAAAATATTTGAAAAAATTATCTACAAACAGCTCTACTCTTATCTCGTAAAATTCGACATTCTTAGCCCCTGTCAGTTTGGCTTCCGCTCCTAAAAGAGTACCAACGATGCAATTATTAGTCTCCTTGATATAATTTACTCTGCCCTTGACAAAAATGAGTTTCTGATTGGACTCTTCATTGACCTGAGAAAGGCCTTTGATACTGTTAATCACAATTACCTCTTACTTAAACTCCATCATTATGGAATCCGAGGCCATGCACTGGACTATATCCAATCCTATCTTAGTGATAGACACCAATGTGTAGCCATCAATAATATAACCTCTCCCACTCTACCAATAACCGTTGGAGTGCCACAGGGCAGCATCTTGGGACCTCTCCTATTTCTTATATACATCAATGATCTGCCTAATGTCTCTAACATTCTGAAACCTATTTTGTTTGCTGATGATACTACCCTCATCTACTCTAACCCCAACCCACATACACTAAATAATGTTGTTAATAATGAACTAAAAAAAGTCCACATATGGATGTCAACCAAGCTAACAATTAACATAGCAAAGACCGACTATACATCTTATTTGGAAGCAAATCTACAAATGCAATTCAGCTTCAGATAGATAATGTAAACATTAGCAATAAAAAAGATGGAAAGTTTTTTGGCCTATTCCTAGACAAGAGACTAAACTTCAGTACCCACATACAACACATAAATAAGAAAATCGCTAAAAGAGTTGGTATACTCTCCAAAATCAGATATTATGTACCTAACTCTGGTCTCATCTCTCTATATTATGCACTAATCTATCCCTATCTTAATTATAGTATCTGTGCATGGGGTTCAGTTTATTTTAATTTCAAAATTTAAGGTTCAAAATTTACTAGAATGCTTCCAGTAAAGAATAACAAAGTTAATATCCCAAATTAGAAACCTGTCATTTGAAGAAAGATTGTCAAAGCTTAAATTACATTCTCTGGAAAGACAACTAAAGAATTATATATAGGGGTGACATGTGGTTTATGATTTTTCTTGATTTGTTTCTATATTTTCATAAATAAAGCATGCTTACTGTCTTATTCCAAATTTTACGACAATTTTACAAGGTTTAAAATATAAAGCTCAATATATATTTGTTTTTATACAGGAATTATACGTTAATATAACATTATAATAACGTAATGATGTCGTATAAATAACGTTATATTGACGACATATAAATGTTATATTTATGTTATAAGAACGTAAATTGGATAGGTTTACATAAAGTAAACAAAAAAATGAAATGTTGACCGAAATTTTTTTATTTTTATATATAAAGCAACAAAACATTATAATTCCATAGCATTCACTATTATTTTTAAATTTTTACATAAATCTTAAAAAATCGTATCTCAAGAATACATGTTTTTAGTTATATCTAGTGGTTTTAAGAACATCAGATATACGTATTTATGTCAAATGTTAGAGTATTACCTTTGTGGCACCATTTAAAAACGTTCACAAACGTTCTGTGTTTGCTGGGTTATTAAGCTCTTCAAAAGCATCTCTGCAAGTACAACCCGTCCTCGAAAATTTAATAAGTCAATATTGACTGATTAAATATGTGCATATGTGACATACTTAACATAATAGTTTCCCTTGAAAATCTTCATAGAAAACACCAACCTTACCTAACCTTGTTAGTATGTAATTACGAAGCAATAAGATGCTTGTCTTAACATACTAACAAGGTTAGGTAAGGTCGGTGTTTTCTATGAAGATTTTCAAGGGAAACTATTATGTTAAGTATGTCACCTATGCACGCAACTAATAAGTCAATATTGACTTATTAAATTTGCGAGGACAGGTTGGCAAGTAAGCTGAATAATGTACGAGTCAGTGTCGGTGTAGAGCAGTTTTGCCTTGTCACCATATTTCGCTTTGACCGTGTCGTACCAAAAGGAATATAGCCGCCTTTTAGCTATTTGAAGAATTTGAAAGCCTAGATATGTGGGCGTGTCAATAGTGAGCGAATCTTTGCGGGTCGTGCATAGGACACGGTCCTCACTCAGCAAAGTCGCTCGTTTGAAAAACGGGTTGCGCGCGTGTTTGAGGAACTGTTTGCGAGTTGTGGTTAAATAGTATTTATTGGCATAACGCTCCAAATTTGTTAAGGATTTGCCATATATTGCGTTATTTACAAGTTTAAATGCCTTAGACTTGATTGCACAGGTCGAGTTTGTGCGCTCGCGAATATTGCTATCTACGAAGGACTTGAGGTGTGCCCTCTGCTCAAATTCAAAGATAGTGTGCACGCGCGAGACTTCCACCCCTAGTCGCATTAAAAGCTGAAGCAAATCCAGACTAATTAAATAATCCCGCTGTGCTTCGTGGGTGGCAATGAGTTTTCGATTATTGCGCGGTAGCTTGCGATTTTCCGCAACTAGAATCGACTTGCTGTATTCTGACAGATGTCCCGTCACGATGTCGGCGTGTGCTAAAATTAATGGCAGGTCGTCAGTGTATCTAGCAACGTCGGGGGAAACTTGTTTAGTGTCGCACAAAATTCAATAACCACGCTCTTGATCGCAGTCAATATTTCTCAAACCCCGCAATAGCATTTCATCGCGTTCGGCGTCAGTTAGGCAACGGAAACCGCCGGTGGGGAGCTTTTCACTCATGCACGTTGCATAGAGCGAATTGAAGTCGAGGTACAGGATGTGGGTTCCATCCTCGCCAGACCCCGCCCCGGTGTAATGGTTCTCGGCGGTAGACAATTGCTTTACAACTGAGGTGAAGCCTCCTCTCAAATTCCTGCGAATGAGGTCATACATTATAGGGTCTGATATTGGATCTAGCACCACCTTACTTTTGAACAGGAAGGCGTCCCATGCGAAACTAGATAAAGAGAGGTAATATGCAATATCTAATCTATAAAGATCTAACATAGTGCGTCGCCACACAGTGAAAATGTCAGCCAAAATGCCAGTATCAACTTTTAAATACAAGACGAGATATTCGCCAATATTGCGACACTTGGCCAATTTAAATACCTCTAACGCTTGTTTGTATTCTTTTTCAGGGAGCTCTTCCTGTGTTAAGGTATTGAAAAATGCATTTCTGGGGGGAAGCTGAGGTTCATTTAACACATCAAAATTTGACACGTAATCATAACAAAAGGACTGTTTGCCAGTTAACAATAAATTATGGGCCTCGGCAGGGACCTTATCTAACATGGCGAGAGTGAACGTTGTAGGTTTGCCGCTGTCGATGTGTTCCTTGGCTAATTTGGCCAATGACCCATTGAGCAAGGCTAGGCTGTCCATAAATCTAAGAAAGTCAATGTCAACTTTCATAAATTTATACCCGTCTTTGGACATAATATCTACGTTGCGTTTGGGTACGTTTCCTAACTCGTTTAACAAAACCCCTAAATCATACGCCGCATTATGTGAAAACGCATGCAAGTATCTGTAGCCATCTTTGCACTGGAGATTGCAGCGAGAGCATAGGGCGGCTAAGTAATTATGTTCACTCAGTGAATGATCGTGGTGCCTATTTTTGACGATTTTGGGCCCGAAAGGTTCGTCGCATATCTCGCACGCGGTCTGACTCTCGTAACTTTCCTTTTGATCGTACGACATGTGGAGACGGTAATATGGCTGTTCTCGCGTTATTCTGTCCCACGAGGAGGATAGTTTATTAACAAAATGGGTAGCAGAATTGGGTCCGAGGTAGAAATCTTTTTCGACGATATTATAGCGACGGTCTATGATTATGTACGCATATGCGATGGCCCTGTGACGTGCTTCGATTATGCCCTGTGGTCTATCCTTTTGCACTGCACATTCAAAATCGTAATAGCACGTGTGGCTTGGTCCGTACGCTCGCCCGAAATGTTTGAATTCTATTTTCTTTTCTGGGGGGGGGGGAAATGCAACGTTTGTTTGACCTCGCAAGTTGTTTCATGCGCAAGCATTTGATGGGGTGGGAGGGCGATTAAGCAGCTATGACAAAAGGTATTATCAGCCGGGATGTTTTCCGAATGAGACCTCATATTACGCACATATTTGGTAAAGTTCTTGATGAGGACCAAATGTCTGCCTTCCAGCATAAGTAAAGATATAACATCCTTAAAATTCCCACGGCCTTTTCTAGCCAAACTAATGTAATGACGACCATTATCTCCTTTTGCCAGAACATAAATAAATATTGAAGACCTGTTTAAATCTTCGACTTTGGCGATGTCGTCAAAAGATACCGGCGTGCCTATGTCATTACTCCATCTTACTTGTCGGCGACACCAACGCCCTGATTTAGCCTGATTTTTTATGTTGTTATAAAGGAGCCCGCGGGCCAAACATTTGTGCACGGCGATGCACTGCATAAGGCAAATATTGGCTTCCCCTCGGGGGTTGAATATGTGACCTTTGCCCCGTAACTTGGCCGGGTAATCTACGAATGAACCCAGTCGAATTGGGTGTTCGATAAGGCCACATTTATGTAAAACCCCGAAATCGACTCTATCCCAACACTCGACCCTTCCTGTTCCCCTAGCAACTCCTCTAATTTATTGTCGATTTCATCGGCCCACAAATTAACAAGCTGTTCTACTTCCTCTTGAGTTATGGCTCGCATTTCCCCGCGCATGTGCATTACTGGATCAAAATCATCGTCGGGCTCTACGTTGAGCCTCCGCACCGCAAACTGAAAGTCGGGGAAAAGTCGAATATGTGGATGTTCTAAAGTGAATAACCCATTGACGAAATCAATGAAAAATGCGCGATATGTTCGTAAATAAGCCCCTGGATCACCCTGCACGAGCTCTGGCACGCTAAATGAATAGCGTGTGTAAGCCCCGTTGAAATTGCGAATGATGTTCACAATTTCAATATCCTGAGGAGGGGAGGGGAAGGAGAAGGTGGTGGTGAGTCGACCGACTCTGGTGATGAGTCGACCGACTCTGGTGATGAGTCGACCGACTCTGGTGATGAGTCGACCGACTCTGGTGATGAGTCGACCGTCTCTGGTGATGAGGCGTCACTGTCAGCGTCTGCAAAACAAAAAAAGAGTATCAATATCAGTATTGTATGTATGTATGTATGTAGCGTTGTGTGTGCGTGTGCGTGCGTGTGTGTGTGTGTGTGTGTGTGTGTGTGTGTGTGTGTGTGTGTGTGTGTGTGTGTTGTGGTGTGTGTGTTGTGTGTGTGTGTTGTGTGTTGATTGTTGATTGAGATATCTTAAAAAAGAAAACAACAAAAATGCGAAATACTCACGGTCCCTATGCTGCCCCCACGCCGAAGCGATGATGTTGACTGGTCGCTGCTATAACTTTCGAACAAATCGGGGGATCTGATGTGTATATTGATCGAGGAGCTGGACGAGGCATGTGAGTGTTGTTGTTGGCGTTGCTCGCATTGTTGTTGTGTTGTTGTTGTTGAATTAGAGTGCGATATGGCGGTCCTGGACGGAATAACAATACAATAGTCTTTAAAGAGGTGTCTATATGATCTCTCTCTCTCTCTCTCTCTCTCTCTCTCTCTCTCTCTCTCTCTCTCTCTCTCTCTCTCTCTCTCTCTCTCTCTCTCTCTCTCTCTCTCTCTCTCTCTCTACCCTCGTACTCGCAATAATAATAATATAATAGATAATAATTAACAAAAAAAAATAACTTACGTTTGTAGCGGCGGGTTCTTGGTGGTAGGCGGGTCGTGGTCGGAATCGTCATCGTCCGCCAAGTATGGGGGTGTTTTGGGTGAGAAATCCTGTTCAAATCTGGCGTGGGGCTGAACATGTCAGGGGACCTGACTCGCGTGTTGATTGACGAGCTGGGCGATGTTGGCTGGGCCTCCTGCTGCTGCTGCTGCTGCTGCCGTTGTCGTTGTATTAGCAGTTGATATGGTTGCCCTGGTGGGAGACAAGAAAATGTTTTAGCTGTGGGGGGCTGGCTTTTTTTTAAATAAGAGTGTGAATATATATATAATATATATATATATATATTATATATATATCTATATATATATATATTATATATATATATATATATTATATATATAATTATATATATATAGATATATATATATATTATTATTATATATATTTGTCTCTCTCTCTCTCCTCTCTCCTCTCTCTCTCTTTCAATAAGTTTGTTGATAATGTGAATAATAATAAATAAATAATAGTAATAACTCACGTTTATAGCGGCGGGTTCTTGACGGTCGAGGGTCGAAATCAGGAGGCAAGCCCGAGCATTGTGGAGTATGGGGCGAGGCGACGAATCAGGGTCATCACAATCGCTGAATAAGTCGGGAGACCAAACTCGCGGGTTTGGCGAGGGGTCCGAATCACTGCTCCAGAGTTCGTTGGCTGGTAAGGCACAGCCTGGGCTTGTGGCATGGTGATGGCTATGTGTGCGAAAAAAAAAATAAATACAATAAATAAAATAAATATTATTATGATTATTGTTGCAAATTACCAGTGTTTGTGGCTTACCAATGTTGTGGCAAATTTGTCCGCACTGGACGCATTTGATTAGGTTGGGGGCCATCTGGCCGTGTGCTGGCAGCAAGGTGGTGTGAGACTGTAGAGAAATGTGTGTTTGTGGCTGCCTAGGGCTCTGATGTGGAACACCCCCCCCCCTGAGGATAACTACTTAAAATTGTCCCAGAGGGTGGCTCGTCACTGTCAAGCACCTGTACTGATAATTATCTTGCGAGGTCCGCTGGCGACCTGGCAAACTGGCCACCGCTGGGCGGTCGCCAGTTTGGGTGGTCATCGGTTGATCTGTGGAATTGTGGGTATGGGACACACGCGCATTAATTAAAAAGCAATTTGCGACCCCGCGACCGCCTCTATTGAGCATTAAAACAACCTCGGGCGAAGCCCGGAAAAAAAGCTTAACATTAGTGCAGTTGTATATTGTAATGCCGTATATTTGCAGTTTTGTGTATTGTAATTATGCCTTTCACCAGTGTATTTTTGGTTTGAATCTATTGAACATTCTTTTTCTGTACCTCTCATAAGTAGAGGCCCCCTTCTTGATGCCCAATTCTCGCAATAAATGTACGAGACAAATTGTATACTAAACAGGTTAGGATAGGGCACAAGTTTGTCCAGGTACGCCCTGGGTGGGCTGTGGGGACCACTAGGGGAACGGACCACCAACCCACCCCAGCCAGCCAGCCAGGTGCGCGCTGACTGTGCCCTAACCAAACCATTCCAAAATAAGAAATTCCCTTCGGGCCCCGGGAGTCAAGTCGGCGTGGAACTGTGGAAGTGCCCAACCGTTTCTGAAAATTTTTTCCCCATGTCTCCCTTTTACACTACTCTCTACGAAACATCACTATGGGCCAATGTCCCTCTAATAAATCTAATCTCGAACCTGGCGATATTTTCTTGGTTGACAATGACTGACTGGCCTAGGGCTCACTGGCATTGGGTAAAGTCGTCTCTGTCCCTCCAGAAACCCAGGATATTTTGAGAATAGTCAAAATCCTGTCTAAAGGAACTACTTTCCTAACGACGTTGGACAATTCACCCACATGGAAACAGTGAGTCAGCTACAGTTTGATCCTAGGAGACCCCAGAACCTCTAACTCCACATGACCCACAGACCCCGTTACAGGCAGGCACTCGTTGACAACGGACAGCCGCACAAAAGTGCAAGCAAAATTTCCACTTGTATTATCAATCCGACGGAGAGTAATTAACATGTATGGTTACTATAGTCCTGATATTGGACTCTGTGCCAGTTCCCTCCCTCTGGAAGATGTGGGAAATTTTACCCACTATATCTATATTACTATCTAAGAAACGTATTATTTCTATATCATATCTAAATCATATCAAAATCAATATAAAAACCATCTCAGAATCACTACAGATTCACTATAACCTACATTGGATTCTACAGGACAATGCCACCTATAATCTCGTCCACCATAAGCCCTTAGTTTCCTACGTGACTAGTTGCATGATTTCTCAAAAATCTAGAAGCTTCAGTATCGCGTTTGGTTTTGGTTGTGCTCTATGCTGTCCGGCCCTTCTGGACCGGTGGGTCTATTGTTGTATTTTTTCTGTTTTTGTATTCCTGTATTGTTTGGTTATAGTTTTATTGTATGTAAATTGCATGCTTTGCAATGAACATTAAAAATAAACAAAAAATGTTTCAACAAAATAAGTAAATCAAAATGAAAATATTTTGAAATCTATGAAAATTCAAGATATCAATGCAATCGGAAAACCATTGAAATTGAATCGTAACAAATTTTGGTTTCTCGTATGTTGCTCTTACGTGCAACAGATGGAGCTGTTTTTTGAAAGCATGCCTGTTTTTACCTGTCACAGTGGTGGCATCTAAATAGTAGGTATAGCTAAACACAACAAATATTCGAAAGGAACGTTGTATCAAAATTTTCAAAGCACTCGGTGAAGAACTTTCCGAGATTACAGCGTGTGAGTTGCTCCTACGTCCTACAGAAGGCGCTGTTTTACAGCACAAAAACAAGCATGTTTTTCCCTGTCACAAAGTAGTACATGTATATAGTAGGAAATCATAAAAACCATCGTTTAGTCAAAATGCACTGTTGTGTTTAAACATTTCCAAAGCATGCGGTAAAAGAGTTTTCAAAGGATTTCCCCTCACTTAAAAACCCATGAAAAACACAGCTTTTCAAAAATACATGCTTTTCTCCCATCACAGTCGTGACATTTATATAGTCGGTCTATAAAAACCTGCTCGGATGTGAATGGAACATTGTGTTAAAATTGCAAGAAAATCGGGAGAAGAACTTTCGGTGAATAGCGATTTTGAACAAAACGAACATTTCCCATTTTTATAATGATTTGATTTAATCCGTACTGGAAATTGATTGATTGTTCCAATAGTTTTCTCTTAATTAAGATATTCTTCTGA
>WNGS01014308.1:0-11649 GCA_020271785.1 Procambarus virginalis
CAGTGGTAACACACTTGCCCTGTGCTTTACGAGCGATTTAGTCTAGGTTCGTATCCTCGCCAGAAAGCTTGACTAGCATCAGTTCTTAGCTTAAGCAGAGAGTGGCGTTAGGAAGTCTTCGTCTTGGAGTGTCACGAAAGACTTAGGAAGATTTTAAAAAGACCTTTCTACAGCTTTCGTGAGACCAACTCATTCGTCGCGTTGGAGGATGAGTGGTGTAGGGAGACGCAGTCCACCGAAAGGCAAGGCAATGAGGGAGCGCAGGTAAGGACATTAGCGAATTTTGGTTGTTATGATTCCAGGTGAGGTATTGGATAGAACTCTGTTTGCCAGAGATAAGGGGAAACCGTGAAGGGTTTTGTTATCCGGTTTGGTGTGTGCTGTCCAAGGCTGGATAGGAGATATTGCAAACATATGAATTATACTATGGCTGGAAATGGAACAAACCCGCTATTTGTAACAGTTCCGTGGAATTGAAGTAGGACGAGTTAGAGTGAAACAATAATTCAAAGGTTTAAGACAACCATCGAATTTGTTAGGAGCAAGGGAGGATTCCGAGTATGTGTGCCATTCTTCCAAGAAAGGGAGTTGGAAATGAATAGTTGTCTAGGGCACTTGGTGTCAATTGCCGGCTGGACAAATATTGAAAATCAAATCAAATATTTGAAAAATCAAATATCATTCATTGATAACTGGAACACGCCTATGTAAGGAATGATAAGTATGCTCGGGATGGGGTCATTTATCTAGGGGTGGGGTTGTTGCTTTCGCAAAGTCGTAGTAATATATGGCTGGAGGCAGGGCCGTCTTAACAGCATTATAGGCCCCTGGGCACACCAGTGTGCTGGGGCTCTTACGACACTACTCACAGGAATAAAAAGTAAATGGTTGAAAATATTAAACATATATTTATTTTATTGGCCCTTCAACAAAACTGGTGTTAAAACATTACAAAAATGTCTTTGAGCAGCAACTAATCAACATGATAAACAACATCACATATTTAGGGGTGTGACTCCAACACTGACCTCGTTGTCTGGTGCACACACACCCTACTCGAGCCGCCATAACTCTCCACTCTCTCCTTGTTTGAAATGATCTCCTAAATCCCGTTTTCATGAACTATTATCTTCTGCCACCCTGTCCACAGCCGTGACCCTCTCTCTCTCTCTCTCCCGCTTTCTGGGAAACCTCACCAGGACAAGAGAAAAAGATAGTTAACATGTACATTTAATATGCAAAGAAAACATACATAATACATGACATATAAAAATTAGAACATTATCATACAACACACTAAACTGCCACAACCCCGTAGCATTCCATTATCATATCCTGGCTTCACCAACTGTCCATATCAAGTGGCTGTTCAACTCTTGGCTTACCACTTATTACTCCCTCACTAAATGGGGCTGAAATCCTGTCACAACAATTCTGTATCCTCAGCCTTAAAAGTATATGAAATTCAGCTCGGGGCTGAACCACCAGAAACATCTACATAAGTATTCCCAAACAAAAGAAGAAATCAATCTCTCACCTTACACTGCGTCTTACATGCTAATAAGTATTCAAGCACTTCCTTTATACAATTATGTGTGTCCACCATGAACCTGTTCTGCTCCTAGAGGCTAACCACCAATACATATCTCTAGGTCCCCCAAAATATCAGGAAAGGCACTTCTGCAGTTCTCTCAATCTGTTGCACAACGAAGTCCTTGTTGATTGATTTGGTTGATGGGGCTCTGGGAGCTTCCCCACTCCCCAAGCCCGGCCCGAGGCCAGGCTCGACTTGTGAGAGTTTGGTCCACCAGGCTGTTGCTTGGAGCGGCCCGCAGGCCCACATACCCACCACAGCCTGGTTGGTCCGGCACTCCTTGGAGGAATAAATCTAGTTTCCTCTTGAAGATGTCCACGGTTGTTCCGGCAATATTTCTTATGCTCGCTGGGAGGGTGTTGAACAACCGCGGACCTCTGATGTTTATACAGTGTTCTCTGATTGTGCCTATGGCACCTCTGCTCTTCACTGGTTCTATTCTGCATTTTCTTCCATATCGTTCACTCCAGTACGTCGTTATTTTACTGTGCAGATTTGGGACCTGGCCCTCCAGTATCTTCCAGGTGTATATTATTTGATATCTCTCTCGTCTTCTTTCTAGTGAGTACATTTGGAGAGCTTTGAGACGATCCCAATAATTTAGGTGCTTTATTGCGTCTATGCGTGCCGTGCGTGTCGTCTATGCGTGCCGTGCGTGTCGTCTATGCGTGCCATGCGTGCGGTGTCCTAATCCAACACCGGTGATGCTTCACCACTGATTCCACAGAGACATGTGTAGCACCTCTACACTGTTTGAAATCAACTCCTCACTATGGAGTTCTGCTCTACCACAGAGTTCAGCATACACTTCTTCTCCAGCCTCGAAGTTCCTCCATCAACTTCTTCTCTAACCTCGGTGTTTCTCCACGAACTCTTTCCCAAACAAACCTGCGATTCCATTACCATGCCAATAAAAATGCTTTCCTAACAAAACATAATTAAATGTATTCACAGTATACATTTAATCTCCATCAGACATCCTTAACCTTCATCCGACATCCTTATGCCAGCACTATGGCTCCGCCGATGTGGGCCCTCCCCCATCCTGGGCGGGTCCACCTGGGAATATGTCTTGACGCGTCGCCGCTCCCGTCGCGACACTGGGAGGCTTACCCCCCTCAGTCATCCACTGACCATCAGCGAGGGCAGATGTACCACCGCTCCCTCTAGCATGTCCTCCCAACTTTAACTTCTTATTTTAGCTCACTGTCATAATAAAATATCTATTCTTCATACACATATGTTCACTATGATCACTGGGCACACAACCAAATACTAGTGGCTATATTAACAACTGATTAAACAGTCTTACCACTGAAATCTCTGACGTGAGGATGCTCACTCACTGAAGGGTAAACATGGCACTCACATAGGCCCCCCACAAAAATGCTTCAGGACTGCCATACAAGACTTCCTCCAGTCCATGACTTGAGTTCACAACGTCGCCTGGCAGGCTCCACAACAGAAATGCCTGCTTACTTCCTTCCACTTGAAGGCATAACAATTAGAGTTTCACCGAGTTGCGACCAAAACTCACTTGCAGGTCGCCTCTAATTTACCAAAATCACAGAGAAATGGTGTAGTATGTCCCCAACAGCCTCCTCACACTTGCAGACAAGTAGTCTCCACTCCAGCACTAACACAGGGAACTATATTCTTCCTTATTCAAGGTGAATCAATGAAGTACAACCACCTTTGATAACAGTTGCGACTCAAGTAAGGCAACTGCTAGCATCACTTCACGTCTCCAAAGTATCGACATATCATTTCATGTCACTTATTATCAATGCCCATCCTCTGCTAGTATCCTGAGATTACTCACTAAAGCTTACTCAATTATTTAATATATACATCTTTCCTCTGACCTCTCAGTCAGGTCCGGAAATCAGAATAACTCTCAGAATGGTAGACTCATTCCACCTAGGCTACATAGGGTCATGACAATTAATATCACCATCCGACATCACACTCCATGTCGGTCTCACTGTATAAGGATGAGGGAGGATCCATTCTCCCTCATCTGGGTGGGTCCATACTGAAATCAACTGGGCTGGCTGCCTGGGGGACTCTGCCCCTTCAGTCACCCACTGACCTCCAGTGAGTGAGGATGCACTGCTCCTCTCTCCACCCTGTCCACTTATCTCTAACTCCTTATATTAGCTCACTGTCTCAATAAAATATGTACCCTACATTCATATACGTTCTCTATGATCGCTGAGCACACAATCAAGCACTGCTAAATGTTTTACCACTGATTAAATGAGCGTACCAAAGAATTTGGGACATGGGGGCATTCACTACGGTGCTCCAAGATGGTATCACTCTTGGATGTTCAACAAAATCATATCGGGGCTGCCTCTCACAGCTTCTCTTCTCCTGACTTGAGCACACAAAGTCGCCAAGCAGGCTCCACACAGAAATACCTGCTTATTCTCCTTCACTCGAGGATATAACACATTAGAATTCCACACAGGCACGACCATCACTAGGCTTCAGGTCGCCTCTAATCTTCATAATCTGAGAAATGATGTATGCCATGTCCTCGGCAGCTTCCTCGCCAGTTATACACTGTAGACTTCACTCAAACACTTTATCCAGAACAGTATTCTTCTATATTTCCAGGACACAGTGACCTACCTTGAGGATACCTTGAGGTGCTTCCGGGGCTTATCGTCCCCGCGGCCCGGTCATCGACCAGGCCTCCTGGTTGCTGGACTGATCAACCAGGCTGTTGGACGCGGCTGCTCGCAGCCTGACGTATGAGTCACAGCCTGGTTGATCAGGTATCCTTTGGAGGTGCTTATCCAGTTCTCTCTTGAACACTGTGAGGGGTTTGCCAGTTATGTCCCTTATGTGTAGTGGAAGCGTGTTGAACAGTCTCGGGCCTCTGATGTTGATCGAGTTCTCTCTCAGAGTACCAGTTGCACCTCTGCTTTTCAACGGGGGTATTCTGCACATCCTGCCATGTCTTCTGGTCTCATGTGATGTTATTCCTGTGTGCAGGTTTGGGACCAGCCCCTCTAATATTTTCCACGTGTAAATTATTATGTATCTCTCCCGCCTGCGCTCAAGGGAATACAGATTTAGGCTCTTTAGTCGGTCCCAATAGTTTAGATGTTTTACCGAGTGGATTCTAGCAGTAAAGGATCTCTGCACGCTCTCCAGGTCAGCAATTTCACCCGCAGTGAAAGGGGCTGTCATTGTGCAGCAGTACTCCACTCTAGAGAGCACAAGCGTTTTGAAAAGTGTCATCATCGGTATAGCGTCTCTAGTGTGAAAAGACCACTCGTCCATTCCTGACAACTGTGTCAACTCCAGTGAAGTGTTATGATGTCCGCTAGGGTCACGTCACGTCATAAAATGTCAACATCCTATTCCAACTTTCACAAGATGCTCATCCTCTGCTTGAACTCTTTTAAGTCACTCACTGACGTTTACTAAATATATTTCCTTCCTCCGACTTCCTAATTTCTGATCAGGTAAGCAGAATAACTCTCACTTATTAGACTGGCTTCATCAGGCTACCTGGGGTCAGAACACTTACCTCCCCTTCCCTTATTTTTGAGATATTCTAAGTAGCTCGGCTCCTGACAAAGCATCTGCCACTACGTTATCTCACCCTCTTATATGTCTTACGTTCAAGTTATACTCTTGAAGTAACAGGAACTACCTAGTTAACCTCTGATTCGCATGCTTCATCTTACTCAGGAACACCAGGGGGTTATGGTCTGTATACACACTGGCATCCACAAATAACGCAAACGGCTCTCCAAAATCCGGTGAAGCTAACACAGGCGTCTCGGTCAATAACTCCTTCTTTCCTTTAGGTACTGGGAAATTATCGATGGCTTCGACCTTACTGGAGCAACCTCACCTTGCCCTACTACATAACCTAGGTACTCCAGTCAGGCTCTTCTGAACTGGCTCTTTGCCAAGTTAATAGTCATATTGACCCTTTCTAATCGGCCGAACAAATCTAGAAGTCTTTCCACATGCTTCCTCCAGGAGTCTGCAAACACAACAATGTCGTCAATGTACACAGCATAACCCGTTGCAACACCTGATTCATCACCCAATCGAAACAGCTACCACTATTCTTCATTCCAAACGGCAATACTTTATACTGGTACAACCCATCGGGTGTCACAAACGCTGCGATTCTCTTCGCCTCTTCAGATAGGGGGATCTTGTAGTACCCCTTCAACAGGTCTATCTTCGACTCGTACTGTGCACTCACTCCCAATTCGATCTATACAGTCATCAATGCACGGTATTGGATGCGAGTTAGCGACCGTAATCATGTACACCTTCCTATAATCTGTATGTACCTTCGGTCTTTTTAACGAGGAGGCAAGGTGAACTCCATTCACTGTCGCTTATCTTTGCCAGATCATTATCCAGTAAATACTTTATTTTTTTCTCATAGCTTCCGCTTTATCTGGATTGATCCTGAAAGGGTGCTATTTGGTGGGAGCAGCTTCCCCCCCTACGTTAACCTCATTCACCGTTCCTCGAAGTCTTTGCGGCACATCCGTAAAAGTGATCCATTCTCTCCCAAGATTTCCACCAGTTCCTGGCGCTGGCCATCCTCTAAATGACCCAACTTCTCCTCCACCTTGGCTAGGCTGTCAGTCTTTGACATTTTCGCTCCATCAACTCTTTCTAGCTTAATGCTTTCCTCCTCCATTTCATCTCCTTGAATTCCACACGTCAAGAATTAGACATCTATTGTCTGTACCTCCTTATACTTCTGTTCATCGTCCTCATGCTTCAGTCTGTTGCCATGAAATTTCAGTCTGTCATCTTCGTCGACAATCTTTTCTTTCATCTCCTCATTAATCTGAAATTTCATCCTCTTCAACTTCCATCGAACCTTTCACTTTCTTCTCCTCTTCCATGCATGCACGATTATCTTTCTCTTCTCACGTTCTATTCTTCTACACAACTCTAATTCTTCCCATTCAACTTTTTCTCGTTCCCTCAAGGTTTTCTCAAGTACCGTATTACACTCAACCGTACTTGTTGCTCTACCCCTTCTAGAGTGCTAGTAAGCCTCTCCCCGTATATACTATCTAGAAGAAGTGAGAACACTTTGTCTTCTTCTCGGCTATCACTCCTCTTCACCGTCTCACCTTCACATTCCCGTGAAATGTGACAACTTCAGACAATCTCACACCACTCAACTTCATCATCCCTATACTTCCGTTCCTGTGGACAACTCGTCACTCTACTCTCTTCCTCAGTCTGTCCACATTCTTCTTTCCCTCTGTTCACCGCGGTTATCTCCACTTTCTGGTTCTTGAATTCAGCGTTCTGGGCTCTAATTAAGTCCACTCTGTTCACATTCCATTTCACTGGCAGGGTCATTTTCCCCTCTGACCTCGCCATGCCCTCATCTTCATGAGCTGGACCTTTGCATAACAGCCCAACTATCTCCACGTCAGTTTCTTCCCTCAGTGGAGTTGGCACTGTTACCTCACCTTCAGTGCCTCCCTCGTCGGCAACCTCTGACCTGGTTACTGCACAACCAGGGGTACACAATGACTTGGCTGTCTTCTGACTCATCCTCTAACATGCTAGCCAGGTCTACTCTCTCAGATGTTCCAGTCAGTACCATGGCCCTTTTGACACTCCTCAGGCACAGCTTTCACCATGAGCTCTGGTAACACCTTTGACCCACGCAAGTCATTATCCAGGATCACTTGTTTCCCAGGTACAGGTATATCAGGGCACACTTCTAAAATCATCTCCGCTGACAAATAGTCAGACCTCAGTCTGACAGCACATATGGGCATGTCACTCTCCGACAATAACACATGCACCTTTATTCTCCGACTGTCAGCAAAAAATCGTTCATCCCAGATCAGGCTTCTTAAAATCAAGCTCTGATTTGCTTCCATATCTCTGAGGATTTTCACTTCTGTCTCTCGTTAGCCTCCTATGCTAACCCAACCTTTACTGATGAATGGACTATATCTCTCGTTCATTAATTTCTCTTTCTGCGGTTCATCTTTCATTAAACTCAAACATGAGTTTCGGAGGTCACACATTGCCAGGGTCACAACTTTCTTACCCTGTCTACAATCTCTCCTTATGTGACCATATCTATCACAGTTTGTAGCATCTCACCTTGGAGATACTCCTTCACCATCTGGTGTTACTTTGTCCTCCTGAGTGGCTTTGGTTCTGTCCACTCGTGTTGGAGTTTCTCTGCACAGGCACACCACCTGCACTATGCTGTGTCTGGCTGGACTCATAACTTTGTTGTCCATGCTTGGTTACTCGCTTGTCTCCGGCAGGTGGACTCTGGAACTTTCTTTCACAGGGTTTGGGGCTAGCCTGCTTATTTATCTGTCTGCCAAAATGTTTCTCACCGCAGGCTCCACTGGGTCTGCTATAGTTCCGTCTCATATCACTTTTCAATCTGCTTTCCCTCAAGCTCCGATAAGCTTCCGTAATCATATCTTCCCTATCTGTTGCGTCTCTCACATTCCTCACTCCTGCCTCTTGGATTATGAATTTCATAACGGGGCGTGCATCCTTTCTAGAAACTACTCCATTATCATCAACTGTTTCAGATCATTATACGATTCCACCCCGACAGTTTTTATCCATCTCTGGAAATGCCTTTCCAGGTCCCTCCATCTCTGGAAACGCCTTTCCAGGTCCCTCGCTGTCTCAGCGAAAATACTTGCTGGAGCCTTTATCATCTCTCGGAAGTGCTTTCTGTAAGCTTCAGGAGTCAACAAGAACACACGCATAACGCTGGTCTTCACAGTCCAGTAATCTTGGCATTCCTTCAAAGACAACTGGGTATATCTGCCTCTCTGGCAGCGCTGGTCAACCTTAACTTGACCAATTGGGCCCACTTCTCTTGTGGCCACTGTTTGATATTGGCTACTTTCTCAAAGTGTTCCAAGAAGCTTTCCGACTCCTCTGGCACAAACAGTGGAATATCCTTCGCCCTAACTCTGTTATCTGGTGGTTGAGACACGTGGGTGTTCTTCTCTGGCGACCCACATTCAATCCTCTGCTCCACCAAAGCTCTACTTGCTTCTATCTCCATTTGTCTAGTTTTCTCTCTTTCCTTTTCCTGTTCTACCTCCAGTTCTCGTACTCTGGTTTTCTCTTTTTCTCTCTCTACCTCTAAGTCTAGTTTAGCTTTATCTTTTTCTGCTTCATTTTTTATCTGTAGTTCCAGCCTCAACTTCTCTAGTTGGGACTGTCTCTCTTTGTCCTCTCGTTCCTCTTGGGGCTCTAGCTGGAAACTTTCCAAGGTCCTGTTCCGGCTACTTCTGCTACTGCAGCTACTCCTACTACTCCTTTTTTATCCTTGGGACCTCACATCATCCTGTCCATCATCTCCTTTCCGCCTTCGGCTCCTTTCTGGACACCTTGCAGTACCACTTCATTCCTAGCTCTCAACTGCCTAAGGATCTCCTCCTTCATTCCTACCACTATGGATGACTTCACCTTGACACCACATTTCTCTGCAATTTGCCTTAACTGCTCTTTTGCGCACCCATCTAAATCCTCAGGCTTGTCTGACTCTACAAATGCTTGTACCTTCTCCATCTTGTCCTGTGAGTCTTTCTGAGAGAGAGAGAAATCTACCTGCAGTTACCCGTACTATTAACAGCTGCTATGGGTGTGTCAGTTCACTCTCCTGGTCAGGGTATGGGTGTGTCAGTTCACTCTCCTGGTCAAGGTGTAAGTGTCAATTGAATCCCGGACAGGCCCCCAAATTTATTGGGGGTTGGAGATTTAATATCACTTGGTTATTGAACCAAACTGATACTTGCTTACCCACGAACAGATACACCAACCATTCCGTGATAAAAATACGACCGACTGCAGCAACCACACTCCCATTGTTGTCATTCGACCAGCAATGAACACTGGATTGCTTGCAATTAGTTGGGAGATCACCCTATAATCGTCCTTGCTCTTGGAGAGGGGTTCAGCATCACCTTTATTCCAGGGCGCAGCTCCAAACTGGCCTAGTTGTCATAAGTATACACCCACTCGAACCACCGTGACTTCCCCACACTCTCCTTATTATGGGATGATCTCCTAAATCCCCCTTTATGAGTTATTGACCACTGTCACCCAATTTTCAACGTGTCTCTCTCTCTCTCTCTCGCTATACATCCAGGAAGCCTCACCAGGACAAGAGCAAAATCCAGCTGTAAACAAAAAACATTTATTACATAAAGCCATAGACAAAAGAATATGTAAAAGTAATATTACAGTTCAGCACCCAAGGCTGCTCCCAACCAATAACACTCCAATATACCTCAGGCGTTCATCAGATAAACCGTATTAGGCTGCTGTTCAAATTTCAGCTCACAACCAACTGCTTCCTGGGTACAACAACATTTATTTATATTTATATATATATATATATATATATATATATATATATATATATATATATATATATATATATATATATAACAAAAGAAGAATAAATCCGTCTCTCACCTTACACTGCGCCTTTCATGCTAATATGCAATCAATGCTCCCTCATACATCAATGTGTCCATATGAGTCTCTGTTCTATTCCATTCCTCGATGCCCTCTACTAAGAAGATCTATTTGGGTCCTCCAACTCAGGTAGGTACTCCTGCAGTTCTTCTAATCTGCTGTACATGAAGTCCCACTCGACTGTCAGTAAAGCTCCTACAAACAGCTTTACAAAAGAAACATGTAGCTCCCCTACACTGCTTGACATTCCACTGCATCAATGGAGTTCCACTCCTTTGAAATCCTGCTCTACACCTATAGTTCAGCTCCTACTTGGAGTTCAGAACTTCTCCCATACAAACCTGCAATTCCATTACCAATACATAATAAAATGTTTTCCCTAACAACACAGAAATAATATATATATATATATATATATATATATATATATATATATATATATATATATATATATATATATATTTATTTATTCACATTAATATCACCATCCGACATCACACTCCATGCAGGTCCCACTGAGATGGGTCCTCCCCCATCTGGGCGGGTCCACACTGAAATCAACTGGAGCCGGCTGCCCTGGACTCTGCCCCCTCAGTCGTCCACTGACCTCCAGTGAGTGAGGATGTGCTTCTCCTCTCTCCAGCCTGTCCACTTATCTCTAACTCCTTATATTAGCTCACTGTGTCAATAAAATATCTACCCAACATTCATATACGTTCTCTATAATCGCTGGGCACACGATCAAGCACTGGTAAATGTTCTATCAACTGATTAAATGAGCTTACTGCAGAATTCGGGACATGGGGGCGTGGGGCGCGCTCACTACAGCCCTCCAAGATGGCGTCACTTTCAGACGTCCAACAAAATCACATCGGGGCTGCCTCTCACAGCTTCTCTCCTCTTGACTTGAGGACACAAAGTCTCCTACCAGGCTCCACACAGAAATACCTGCTTACTCTCCTTCGCTCAAGGTTATAACACATTAGAGTTCCGCACAGGCACGACCATCACTAGGCTTCAGGCCGCTTCTAATCTTTATAATCTGAGAAATAACGTACGTCGTGTCCTCGGTAGTTTCCTCGCCAGTTATACACTATAGCCTTCACTCAAACACTTTATCCAGAACAGTATTCTTCTATATTTCTCGGACACAGTGACACGTCCATTGCTGACGACTATGTCAACTACAGTGAAGTGTTACGATGTCCACCAGTGTCACATCACATCACAAAATGTCGACATCTTATTTCCACTTTTACAAGATGCTCATCCTCTGCTTGAACTCTTTCAAGTCACTCACTGACGTTTACGTAATATATTTCCTTCCTCTGACGTCCTAATTTCTGGTCAGGTAAGCAGAATAACTCTCACTTGGTAGACTCTCTTCACAAAGCTACCTGGGGTCATAACAGATATCATCATCCTATCCCATCACTGAAGTGATTGGCTCTAAAGCGCAAGGGTTTGAGTAGGCAGATGTTAATGGTGCTGTTTTAAGAGAGAGAAAAGAATCATCTGTATATAGGCTTAGGTGGTAATTCGTGTACAGTACTGAAGAGATCATATAT
>WNGS01014310.1:0-13834 GCA_020271785.1 Procambarus virginalis
AACCTTCATCCAAGCTTTTCGTAGATTTGCAGCTCGCAGATCCTGTCCCAAACTAATGATATCTGATAATGGTTTCAAATGTTGTGGCAGGAGAAGCCTGCCTACGAGAGATATGGAATCATCCAGAAGTGCAGTCTGTCCTGCAGAGACGACAATGCCACTGGAAATTTATTGCTCCTAGAGCCCCCTGGCAAGGGGGTTCTACGAACGTATGATAGGGACTGTCAAGAAATGTTTAAGGAAGACCTTGCTCGACAGAAAATTAGTTACTCCGAACTCCAAACACTCGTCGTGGAAATAGAGGCACGAGCCAACAATCGCCCATTAACTTACCTATCAATGATTCTCACAGAAGAGCCTCTGAGTCCCTCGCATTATACATGGAGGCCTGCTGAGTCCTCTGATACCTTTGCAGAAGAGGACCCGTCGACCCTTCCCATGTAACCAGGAGTGACTTAGCAGAAAGTTACCACAGCTCTCGAGAGTAATTGAAAGGTGGAATGAGGTGTGGACTCGAGAGTACCTCACCGCCCTACGAGAGTACCACTATGGAGCTTCGAGCCCCTATAATAAAGTTCAAAAGATTCTCAAACCAAGTCAGAATGGCCTATAGGCAAATTGTTGCTATCCACCCAGATCACCAAGGCATCCTGAGAGTAGTACGAGTTTTGTGTAGGCACTACTACCCTAAAGACATAGAGAAGTTGGTACCTCTCGAATTAGCAGAACGAGAGTTTTTTATCAGAACCAGCTTCACCAACAGTTTTCCGATGACAACAATTCTGATCCACCGCACCCGCCCCCAACTAGAGCAGCTGCTCAACAATGCAAACAGAAACTACAAGCCTATATAGCTCTGTCTAAGAGCAAAAATTTTCCATCCAATTTGAGTAATCATGATGATGCTGTGTTGTGATGTCAAGTAACAAATCAGTTACAAGTCACAATGACCCAGACATTCACCTCACAGTGGATTCTCAGTTACTTTAATTGTATGATTTAATTCTTAATTTGTTTGTGTAGGCTATCAACTATAACATTATTTTATCTAGAGCATCTATGAGTTTGCAAAACTTTAAGACTAGTACATAACCGTTACATGTCATCTCGGCACTAGTCAGGAGTATATTGTAGGCTTTAGTAGTCATTAACTTTAGATGATTCTCAATTCCATGTTTTTCATTTAACATGAGTTCCTTTACAAGACTTAAACTCTTGTATGTCCTTGACAATTACGGGACATCCGTTATGTGTGTACTAACGTACTAACATACTAACCTTAATACTAACTTCGGGATAGGTACGTCAGTACTCAACACTGCACTGAGACCCGGGTTTTCTCCCCCCGGAATTATGTTGGAAATTTCCAACACTAATATACTACTATTGTATTATAATAAATCATCATCATTATATATTAACTACAGTAGTTATTAATCTCACTAACGGTAGTGTAAACATAAATAAACCAGTTTCATCTGCGTATTAGTGCTAGAATTCTCATGAAATCGAGTAGCAACATTGCGTCAGATAATGTCTAGTTAGGCACGTTTATTACCAATGTTTTAGAGAATTGAATGTGGTTCTCTAAAATTATCAGTATTCCGTGTAATAATTATCTACGGATAATATGACTCCCGATAATCTAAAACCGAGAGTTATTAACTGAAATTGTTATCAAGTAGCAGTTTTATCTGTTATGTGCGAATGCTATGGAGAATAAAAATCATCTCCATTTCTCGCTTAAGACCATTAAACGAGAATATGATAATATTTAAGTCCCTATAATTGCAACCCTGTTCTCATTAACGTAATACATCCATAATTGCGCGGAAAAGAATTGTTCGTGATCAATAATTTCTGTGGTGAATGCGAGAGACGGGTTAAGGGAAGGCGGAGACACCATTACACACGAGGCATCCCTGGCGTGAATAGTGGCGAGACACGTGGTAGTGACTGGGGAGTTTTTATTGACAAGAATTACGTTGATACCCGGTTAACACTTAACAATTACTTATCCACGTGTTCTGTAGTGCCCGGCCAGTTAATAACGCGTAAACAATTGAAGCCACGACCCGTAATTACACATACACAGCAGTGGACGCCTGGGACTGGCTGACGCGATTTCGGCAGACCTCAGTATTTGATACGCTCATGTTAAGTATATTTTCTCATTTTGATGCATCTTTTGGGTTGTATATTTGTGAGTAGTCTGTCGTTATACAGCAAGGATACCTAATACACAACGTTAGTTGAATTTCCACAATTTCTCCGTTTTCATGAATATTTGAAATAAATCGTAGCCTAATCAAATGCTATTTAAATTTCTCTGATTTCAGCGTGTATACGAGGAGTCGACATGTTGTTTCTCATCATTCATGATATTCACCTCGGGTTCTTTCTTTATTGGGATCCTGTGACCACGAGGACGAATGACGAAATGGCGTTACAGAAATCGTCTTACAGCTAAGACTCCCATTTCGTATAAATTTAGCTAAGATTATTACTGATTTCCATATAGTTTATATAGGATCTTTACATTGAATAAATTCTTGCCAGAAATGATGATTTGGTAATTCATGTGTTTTGCTTTACTGTTGTTCAATAACTCATATTCATTATTTGACTTATCATAGTCTTGAATCTATTTTAGTTTACATTTTATGTTATTAACTCAACAATGAACTAGTGACAAACCACACTGGTTCCTAGATATATATGAACTTCTAGAAATACCCCCCCCCCCAATGTTGATATTTGAGGCTTTGACTTTAATTAATAATACAGTGTATTCATTACTTTCAAGTGATTATTCATTTAATTAGTATCCATAGACACTGGTTCTCTAGTGTCATTCTAATGATCACTATTATTCGTTTTTCCTCTTTTCTCAAAAGTGGGTGGTCCTTCGATTTATTTAAACTTAATAATCGAATAATTTAATATATGAGTTCAAGCCCCAGATACCCAACACTTAGGTTCGAACCCTCATCACGGCCATTGTGGATTTGTTCATATACCAATCTTTTCAATGCTGGCAAGACTAAACAGATGTACAGCAATCTAAATATAAAATTACATTTTAGCCAAAAATTAAGTGACAGTTATCTAAAAATTTCAAAGATGATATATTGTAAAGATAATATATATATCACAAATATAAGGTAATGAGACAATTTGTCAAAGAACTAATATAAACTAATCATACCATGACATTGAATATATTAGCACAGTCTCAGTTTTAACATGAACACATTCTGTACCTATCCTGCCTCAAGATCACCACAAACACATAGCCCATGTAGCCTCGGTCTCACTCCATGTAGCCTGGGCCTGACTCCATATAGCCTCGGTCTGACTCCATGTAGCCTGGGTCTGACTCCATGTAGCCTCGGTCTGACTCCATGTATCCTCGGTCTGACTCCATGTAGCCTCGGTCTGACTCCATGTAGCCTCGGTCTGACTCCATGTAGCCTCGGTCTGACTCCATGTAGCCTCGGTCTGACTCCATGTAGCCTCGGTCTGACTCTAGTTGAACTAAAAATGCCTGCCAGTAATCCATCTTAATGTAACATCGTTTCTTTAATCGTGCCAAATATCCAGCGGGGGGATCTCATCGAGTAAAAATATTCGAACCCCACAATAGATGATCTTACTAGCGTGAATCGATAGCTCTAGCCTTGAAATTGATTGTTGACCAGACCACACACTAGAAGGTGAAGGGACGATGAGGTTTCGGTCCGTCCTGGACCATTCTCAAGTCGATTGTCTTCAAATTAACTTCAAATTGTCATCCAGGGCTTGGACAACACCTACGCCTATTTGGATGATATCGTTGTAGCATCCAACACCTGCTCCAGCTACAACGACTGTTCACCAAGCTCCTGAAAGCCGGCCTCACCATCAATCTGGGCAAGTCCGCTTTTGCCAAAGGTAAAGTGCGATACCTGGGTCATGTTATAGGGAGTGGCAGCCTGGCTCCGTTAAATATCCACATTCAAGCAATCCAACAGTATCCACAGCCTACTACCAGGAAACAGCTCCTGCGCTTCCTTGGTCTTGCTTCCTATTACCGTAGGTTTGTGAGGAACTTTAGCACTGTCGCAACCCCCTTAATCACCTTAACCAGTCCCAAGCAACGGTATAATTGGACCAGGGAGCAAACCGTTGCCTTCGAACAACTCAAATTCCTCCTCTGTTCTAATCCTATTCTCGCCTCGCCAGATACAACGAAGCCTTTCATCCTCCATGTCGACGCCAGTGGTACCGGCATTGGAAGTGCCCTAATGCAGCAACGAGGCGAGGAGGTTCTACCTGTCAGCTACTACAGCTACAAGTTGAAGCCTCATCAGAAAAACTACAGCACTATTGAAAAGGAACTCCTCTCCATCGTCCTGAGCCTGCAACACTTTGCACCATATCTGCAAGGTGCTAGGTCCACTACCATCTATTCGGACCACAACCCTCTAAGATTCCTACATCAAGCCCAATTCAATAACCAACGTCTGCTGCGATGGGCTTTATACCTTCAAGGCTTCAATCTGAAGATCTGTTACATTAAGGGGCCTGATAACATCATCGCTGACGCCCTCTCCAGAGTGTATGACTGAAGGTCATACTGAAGGACGAGGACGATTGGGCCAACATTGAACAACTAGTGATTCCTACCAGCCTGCGGCCCACTATTCTACACCTGGCCTACGGAGCACTGTCACACTACGGTTTTAACAAGACCTACCATGGGATTCGACAAGACTACTACTGGCCAGGTATGGTTAATGATGTCAAACAACATGTCAAACAATGTCACGTATGTCAGACGGCAGGTAAACCGAACGTCTCTATCCCCAGAGCACCACTGACACCCATTCAGGTGCCTGCGGAACCTTTCCGCAGACTTATTATTGACTGTGTTGGTCCTTTACCTGGGACATGTTCTGGCAACGCCTATATATTAACTATCCTGTGTCCTACCACCAGATTCCCCATATCAGTTCCAGTAAAGAACATTACGGCTGCTACTGTGGTGAAAAATTTGCTGAAGATCTTCACCCAGTATGGATTTCCAAGGGAGATTCAGAGTGACTGTCTCACCAACTTCACCAGTGATCTCTTCAAACGGACACTGGAGGAGTTCAACATCAAACAGGTACTGTCCAGCCCCTATCATCCTGCTTCACAGGGTTCTCCTGAGCGTAGTCATCAGACTATTAAAGCACTCCTAAGAAAGTTTTGCAATGAGACCTCTAAGGATTGGGATAAACAACTTGATCTCATCATGTGTATTTTCAGAAGTCTTCCCAATGAGTCACTAGGAGTATCTCCTTATGAGATGCTCTATGGACCTAAGTGCCGTACTCCTCTCAAGGCTTTCAAGGACTCTCTACGTGATGCCACCTTCAGTGAGCATCAGAATGTGCCCCAGTTTCTTCAAAACCTCCAACACATTCTCGAGAGGGTGCATTCCTTTGCTAGAAACAACCTATTGAAAGCCCAAGAGAGGATGAAGACTCATTACGACCAGCACTGCCAAGTAAGGAAATTTAAACCGGGAGACTTCGTACTTGCCTATTTCCCTATCCCAGGTTCTCCTTTGCAAAACAGGTTTTCAGGACCCTACCGTGTCAATGAGTGCAGAAATAATCACAACTACGTTCTGGAAACTCCAGATAGGCGGCGGAAGACCCAGTTGTGTCACGTCAACCTACTGAAGCTATATCATGGTACTCCTCCCACTGTGCTAATAAACTACTCCACCTTTACAGGTCCATACCGCCACAGTGAGACCTTCCCTGCTTCTCCTCCCGAAAGCACTGACACTGAGACAGCGCTTTCCAACTCGGAAATCCTAACTGATATCCATAATTACTTTCAGGACGATAATAGTGCTTCACTCATCAAAATCTTCAGAGAACATCTGGAGTTGTTCCGAGATGATCCTCAAGAGTGTAATGTGACTCAGCACGACATCCAACTGCTCCCTGACACCCGGCCGATTCGCCAACCATTCCACCGAATCAGCCCTAGCAAGAAGGAAGTCATGCGTGCTGAGGTACAGTACCTCTTGGGCCATGGACTGGCTACCCCTTGTGAGTCCCCCTGGGCCTCACCATGTATCTTGGTACCAAAACTCCAAGGTAAGGTCCGGTTATGCACCGATTACCGAAAGTTAAATAGTGTGACCATCAAGGATGCGTACCCATTACCTAGAATTGATGACATCCTTGACGCCATTGGTAATGCCCGCTACCTGTCCCAGGTGGACTTGCTCAAGGGCTATTATCAGGTATGCTTAACGGAGCGAGCTAAAGAAATATATGCCTTTATCACTCCCTTCGGACTTTTCAGATATGAACGCCTTCCCTTTGGACTATGCAATGCCCCGGCCACCTTTCAGAGAGCTGTCAACCGCGTCATCCAGGGCTTGGATAACACCTACGCCTATTTGGATGATATCGTTGTAGCATCCAACACCTGGAGCGAACATCTGCTCCAGCTGCAACGATTGTTCGCCAAGCTCCTGACAGCCGGCCTCACCATCAATCTGGGCAAGTCCACCTTTGCCAAAGGTAAAGTGCGTTATCTGGGTCATGTTATAGGGAGTGGCAGCCTTGCTCCATTAAATATCCACACTCAAGCCATCAAGCATTATCCACAGCCTACTACCAGGAAGCAGCTCCTGCGCTTCCTTGGTCTTGCCTCTTATTACCGTAGGTTTGTGAGGAACTTTAGTACGGTAGCAACACCCTTAATCACCTTAACCAGTCCCAAGCAACGGTATAATTGGACCATGCAGCAAACCGTTGCTTTCGAACAACTCAAATTCCTGCTCTGTTCTAATCCTATTCTCGCCTCGCCAGATATCACGAAGCCTTTCATCCTCCATGTCGACGCCAGTGGTACCGGCATCGGGGGTGTCCTAATGCAGCAACGAGGCGAGGAGGTTCTACCTGTCAGCTAATACAGCTACAAGTTGAAGCCTCACCAGAAAAACTACAGCACTATAGAGAAGGAACTCCTCTCCATCGTCCTGAATTTGCAGCACTTTGCACCATACCTGGAAGGTGCTCGGTCTACCACCATCTACTCGGACCACAATCCTCTACGCTTCTTACATCAAGCCCAATTCAATAACCAACGTCTGCTGCGATGGGCTTTATATCTATAAAGACTTCAGTCTGAAGATCTGTTACATCAAGGGGCCTGATAACATCAACGCCGACGCCCTCTCCAGAGTTCATGAGGTAGAGGCACCTACCACTCTACCTCCCGAGAACGTGACTTCTTCCGGAACCGCAGGCTTCGGGGGAGAGTTGTGACGATAATCTCTTTCAAGAGAGATTGAGCCTGCTCTTCCCTTCAGTAGTCACGTCTAATGCTATATCAAGATACGATCAGCAGTAGCAAAACGTTGTGTCAAGGCAGCCACATGCACCTGCATACCCCCTGCACCCCCACTCCTCACCGCCGGCTCGTCGAATGTACTTCAATTAGCCAACTACCAGTGTCGGCCTGCCTGCATTCTGATTGCTGGTCGAGACCACACCACTCCAGCCCTGCACCACTCACGCACCTCGCCGAGTCAACGTCTAGGTCGCGCCAAGAGACTTTCCTCAGAATATTCTCGTGCTCGAGGCTGTGAACATCTAATTGATATACCTTGTGTATCAAGTAGAGGTTCTTAGCTTGCGCTAATATTCCCAGCACCATTTATATTACTTGTATTATATTTTTGTACTATTGTTAACGTAAACCGTCACTTATTCATTTTTATGTTACAGTTTTTTCACTTGTTATATTTGCACTTTCCCTAGCCAAGGAATTGTTTTTATTTAAATTTGTTTTCTAGAGTAATTAAAATTTCATTGTTTATACTTTGTGTTTTGTGTGTCTTCCTCTACCTTACCACAGACAATCAGGCAAGCAGTCTCTTTTTTTTACTGTATTGTGACCAGGCATTGACATCTGCCATTGGAGGACTGCCGAACACCATACTCCAACACTTTACCGTCATAATATATATATATATATATATATATATATATATATATATATATATATATATATATAAACCTAGAAGGGGTACCACCTCTGGTGCAAGTGTAGAGACCCATAGCCTCGGAGAAGAAAATAAAGAGTACTCAGAGAAGACCTTGTGGATCTTCACTGAACACTTTGATATTTTCTTCACTACCACCACAATTCTTTTGGTATGTGTGTACATTTATCTAACTTTATTTGAAAATAATATATATATATATTATATATATATATATATAATATATATATATTATATATATATAATATTTATCAAATAAAGTTAGATAAATGTATAAATATTAGGAGAGAAACTATCAAAGTGTTTAGTACTCCACAACTTCTATGGTACTCTATTTTCTTATACTATATATTATAGATATATAATGTGACATAATCTCTTCCCAGAGATTGAGCCTGCTATCTCCTTACTTCATCACGTTCTCAACAATATGCAAGATAGTTTTAGTGGCCTAACGTATATATCAAGACAGCCACACGCACCTGCAACTCCCTCCTCCCCCCCTCTCCAGCACCTGCTGCACACCTGGTCGACTTGTCAACTACTACTCCCAGCCAAACTAGCGACTTGCGGCCGTTCCTGCGTTCTCATTGGCCGCCACCCAACACACCACCCCGCTCCACGCCAATCACATTTCATCGCCAGTTATTGTTGGAGTCCCTTGCAGCTCTCTCAGCCAGAATATATCTCGTGCTCCTGCTATGAACACCTAATTTGAACCACCTCGTGTGATCAAATAAGATGTTTATAGCTAGCGCATATATTCCCAGCACCATTTAACTTTGTTAACGTAACCAGTTCCCCCCTTTTCAATTTATTATATCTTTTATGTATATTCTTTTACATTATTGTAAATGCCAAGGATTTGACTTTATTTTATTTTGTTTTCTAGATTCATTAAAGTAATTTTTAATTTTGTGTTTTCGTGTATCTTGCCTTACCACAGATTATCAGACAAGCATTCACTCTTTTTTTTTTCCTTTTTTTTATATAAATTAACTGTATGTGGCCCAGCATTGACACCTGCTATTTGGAAGACTGCCGACCACCATTTCCAACACATTACCGTCACATATAATTGGGGGCCTGTCCACGGAGCTTCACTCAGGTATTGGTAATTGTGGTAAGCGTACTTGGCTTTCATTTCCCTTGCTTCCATTATTTCATTAATCATTTTTATTTTCCATGGTGCTGTATATTGTGCATTACGGAATAGCATATGGTGAGTGTGAGACAACTTTGGATTACGTGGTGACTGTAGGCCGCAGTCATACTCTTAATTGGTCGTCTCCCCCTTCCTTGTTATAAGTGTTAACTCTGGCTTTCATTTCCTTGCTTCCATTATTTACATTAATCATTTTTTATTTTCATGGTGCTGTGTATATTGTGCATTACGGGAATAGCATATGGTGAGTGTGAGACAACTTTGGATTACGTGGTGACTGTAGGCCGCAGTCATACTCTTAATTGGTCGTCTCCCCCTTCCGTGTTATTACCCGTGTTTAACATCTTTTGTCCCCAGATATTTCTCACATTTTTGACAGATTATCACATAGGTACCCTGGTACTGTGGTCTGTCTCCGGGTCAATAGCACCTAAGTCCTGCAATCCGACTCTAGGAGGAAAAAGAGGGCTTTAGATCCTCTAGCACGAACTATTATTGGCGAGTTGGGACCTCGCCGATAGTTCTCGTCACCAGTTGACACTCGCACCCCTACTCGTCGGTCAGACTGATGGTATTTACCCAAGGTAGGGAATTGGCGTTCTTTCTTTTGAGCACAAAGTTCGCTAATTCTGTAAATACCATATTCAATTTCAGTGGGTACCATTGCTTATGTTCTATAGTGACTTGGCAAGGTATGACTACATTTTTGGACTACCTCATTTATTTTGAAGCCATTTAGTGTTTCACTTGTCTTTTAAACTCAGTTTCCACTAATTAGTAGGATTTTCTTGCCTTTATCCTCCCACAGTGAGTACCAGGTACAAGATTTCCTGCGACCTTATTCATTTACCATCTTGAATTAATTTAATTATTAATAATTCCCCACAGGATAGGTATCAGTTGCCACGTTTCCTGTTTCTGACATTCACCATATTCTCACTGTATATTCGTGTCTCCTTTATTTTGCTATATTTTCACAATGTTCCGCCTACAAGCTTTCAAGGCAAATCCAGAAGGTGAAATAGGGAACTTACGTCATGCAAGAAGGGTCGAATTGATAACTCTTGCACACGAGTATCAATTGGAAGTTCCACCTGGCGCCAACAAATATACCGTACATAATCTAATTGTAGATCATCTTTTGGATGAAGGAAAGATAGATTCTGATACTCATGAACAATACACTATTTCAGATAAACATGACTTGACAGCAATAAAGCTCAAATTAGAACTTGCTAAGATCGAGCGGGAGCAACAACAGGAAGCAGCTGCAATCAGAGACGTGAAGCTGCCCTCAGAAGGAAGAACAAGAAAGAGAAATCGCCTCAAGGAGCGTGGGCAGCCCTCCAAGGAAGCAGCTGCAATCAGAGAACGTGAAGCTGCCCTCAGAAAGGAGAACAAGACGTGAAGCTGCCTCAGAAGGGAAGAACAAGAAAGAGAAATCCGCCTCAAGGAGCGTGAGGCCGCCCTGGCCAAGGAAGCAGTTGAGAAGGAAGAAGTGAACGTGAGTTGGCCTTATACAAACAGCGACTCGAGATGCAACGTGAACACGACAAACGGCAGGCAGAAGCAATCTAGAATGTCGTGACCGAGAACTCACGAGGGACGCTGCACACCAAGCTCAACTCCAACAAGCGGCAGCTAGTCTTCCTCCCAGTTTCAATGTCTCCCATGCAAGTAAGTTAATGCCCCCGTTCATAGAAACGGAGGTTGATGTGTTTTTTACCACTTTTGAGACCCTTGCTGATCAACTTAATTGGCCTGACGACCAATGGGCTACCCTTCTCAGAGTACATTTAACAGGTAGAGCAGCAGTCACACTCAGCACTTTGGCATCAGAAAACGACTACACCACCCTGAAGCAAGCTGTGTTGGACGCCTACCTTCTCTCCACCGAAAGCTATCGACGAAAGTTTCGTGACTACGTCAAGGCAAGTACCACCACCTTCTTAGAATTTGCTAACACCAAACGAAGATATTTCATGAAATGGCTGGAGGCAGCACATGTCTCTACTTTTTCAGAGCTTGTCAACCTCATACTGGTTGAAGAATTTTTGAGACGTGTACCTCCTCCTGTCCGCCTATACTTAGCGGACAAAGAAGAGACAGATTTGGTGAAGTGCGCGAAGTCAGCTGACACTTACAGCCTCATCCACCGGCTTACACCAGAACCTACCAGCAAGAAGTCTTGGTACAGTTACGAGAAAGCGAGCCCAGATCAAGGTACCTCTCAACTGTACTGCAGGTATTGTCGACTATATGGACACACCATTGACAAATGTGGTAAGTCCCAATCTAAAGGTAACATCGAACCTCCTAAGTCTAAACCTACTCACCCTAAGTCCGGTAAGCCTGTAATGAATGTTGGTGTTCATGCTAATGATCTCTCTCTCTTTACAAGCATCTATATCCAGGAACTATCTCTACCCACGGTTCAGATTCAGAGGGACGTTTTGGACTTAAGATCCTGCGGGACACAGCGGCTCTACAATCGATCGTCTTGAAATCAGCTGTGCCCAACGTCGCCTACACAGGAGAGACTGTGTTCATCACTGACCTAACTGCTACAACTCCTTATCCCCTTGCCAGAGTTTACCTAGATTGTCCCTTCGTGACCGGTGAAGTCCAAGTCGCCGTCAGGGAAAAGCCTTTTCCCATGCCTGGAGTGCAACTTCTCCTGGGCAACGACTTGGCAGAAGACCAACAACCAAACAACCTGATCGTCAAGGACATATCCGAGGTAAGCAACTCTGTGTTGGATAACCCGATTTTTGAGCATGTTCCAGCAAAGGTTCAAGAGAGTGATGAAGGTTCTCCTCCTGTTATGGTGACCACCCGTGCTCAAGCTGCACGACCACAGCCAGCTGACTCTACTGCTACCGCTGTCCCTCAGGACCCTTCGAAACTACCCCCTAACCTGACCGCTGTGGAGTTCCGTAAGTTACAGAGAGATGATCTTACCTTGACACCATTATTCTTTCAGGCTGAAACCCAATCCGACAGTGTTCCTGGGTTCTTTATGGAGAACGAAATACTCTATCGCAGGTATAGACCCAGTAAACTGAAGGACGAGGACGATTGGGCAGACGTTGAACAACTAGTGATTCCTACCAGCCTGCGGCCCACGATTCTACACCTGGCCCACGGCGCTTTGTCACACTACGGGTTCAACAAGACTTACCATGGAATTCGACAAGACTACTACTGGCCAGGTATGGTTAACGACGTCAAGAATCATGTCAAATTATGCCACGTGTGTCAGTTAGCCGGGAAACCGAACGTTTCCATTCCCAGAGCACCACTGATACCCATTCAGGTGCCTGAGGAACCGTTCCACAAACTTATCATTGACTGTGTTGGTCCTTTGCCTCGGACCAGTGCAGGCAATGCATATATCTTAACCATCCTGTGTCCTACCACCAGATTTCCGATAGCAGTTCCAGTGAAAAATATTACGGCTGCTACCGTGGTGAAGAATCTACTGAAAATCTTCACCCAGTATGGATTTCCGAGGGAGATACAGAGCGACTGTGGCACCAACTTCACCAGTGATCTCTTCAAACGGACTCTGGAGGAGTTCAACATCAAACAGGTACTGTCCAGCCCCTATCATCCTGCTTCACAGGGTTCTCTCGAGCGTAGTCATCAACCATCAAGGCACTCTTAAAAAAGTTTTGTAATGAGACCTCAAAGGATTGGGATAGGCAAATTGATCTCATCATGTGTTTTTCAGAAGTCTTCCCAACGAGTCACTAGGAGTATCTCCTTATGAGATGCTCTACGGACGTAAGTGCCGTACACCTCTCAAGGCTTTCAAGGATTCTCTACGTGATGCCACCTTCAGTGAGCATCAGAATGTGCCCCAGTATCTTCAAAACTCCGACACATTCTAGAGAGGGTCCATTCCTTTGCCAGCACAACCTACAGAAAGCCCAGGAGAGGATGA
Source organism: Procambarus virginalis (assembly GCA_020271785.1). Lineage (NCBI taxonomy): Eukaryota > Metazoa > Arthropoda > Malacostraca > Decapoda > Cambaridae > Procambarus > Procambarus virginalis. Next base: position 13,171 of record WNGS01014310.1, read on the forward strand.
AGACTCGTTACGACCAGCACTGTAAAGTAAGGAAGTTTAAACCAGGAGACTTAGTGCTTGCCTATTTCCCTATCCCAGGTTCTCCTTTACAGAACAGGTTCTCAGGACCCTACCGTGTTAAGGAGTGCCGAAACAACTTCAACTACGTTCTCGAGACCCCCGATAGGCGGCGGAAGACCCAGCTGTGCCACATCAATTACTCAAGCCCTACCATGGGGTTCCTCCCACTGTGTTAACCAATTTCACCTCATTTACAGGTCCATACAGCCACGTGAGACCTTCCCTGCTTCTCCTTCCGAAGCACTGACACTGAGACAGCGCTTTCTATTCGGAAATCCTTACTGACCTTCACCATCATTTTCAACACCATAATTGTGCTCCTCTATCATATTCTAATACTTCTCTCGCCTCGCCAGATATCAAGTCTCCCATCCTCCATAGCGACGCCAGTGGTACCGCAACATGGGTGACCTGGTACAACAGCGACGAGACTCTACATACCAACTACCATAACGACACACGAGCAACAAGGAGCTACTCGTCGTCCTGAACGGGCAACACTTTGCTCCATCCCAGCAAAGTACTCCAGTCCACCACCATCTACATGGACCCAACCATCTTCCTTTTCCCTACAGACAGCCCAACTCACCCATCGACTACTTCT